>VXAX01007363.1:114519-193390 GCA_013399835.1 Leptocoma aspasia | reverse complement strand
AAAAAAAAAAAAAAAAAAAAAAAAAAAAAAAATCTCCTTTTCAGAAACAGGCCCAAATGTCAAATACACATCAGATTTTCAACAGGATTCTGTTAGTGGAGATGGAGGATACTCTATTCATGCACTGCCTGTTTGACATAATGGATCCCTCCCCCACCTCACCTTACATTTCCTTGCCTTGCCATCACGTCACATCACCTTGACTGGAAAAGAGTCCCCCAATCAGGAACATTCTATCACCATTATTGCCAGAAAATGGCACTTATATTCTTTGTAAAGTGTTTTATGTCAAGGAGAAATGCTTTGCAGGATATAGCCATTATTGTTATTACACTTTGCAATAGCTAAGTTTTCAGTTCACTGTCTGGACAGAAAAATACTTTTGGTTAAACACAATGCTTATTAGTTCTGCAAAAAAAGAGCTACATTGCCTTTATACAGTTTGAAATTTCTTTAAACTTTACTTTGTAGTAACTTATTGTAATCTCTTTACAAATATAATGCCTTTACAAAGACCCTTTATGCCATTTTGAGCTTTGTACTGAAATAGAAATCATTATATAAATGTATTTCAAAAAAGGTTAGATGTTTTAAAAAATCATAATCCAAGAGTTAGGCCCATTAATTTATAAGACACAATATTTCACCACAAAATTAACTACTAAAACTTTAAATACTTAGATTTATTTTGTCAAAATATCCTGAATTCTTTTTGTGATAAAACCTTAGCACAACGTTCTGTAGAGAAATCTATTTATTTTATAAAGAGTCATTTAAATAAAAGTAAAATATTGTGCTTAATGTGGCTTTTTTTGACTGAAAAAACTTTTGTCTCCGAAAATATATTTTTCTGCTCTTCTACACCTATGTCATCTGAAGACCCATTTATACAGCTGTGTTCAAGCAGATGTGTTTCCAAACTGAGTGCTTTGAAAAAGTGTTACTCCTTTATACTAAATTGTGTGCAAACAATTTATGTGTATACCACAGTTACCTGTAAAAAAAGAAAAGAAAACAAAAAAATCTCCATATAGATAGTTGAAGCAAACCTGTAAAATGCCATGCTGAGGATGTGAGTGGAGGGGGTAAAAGAAGAGTAAAACTTGCTGGCATTACCACCTGCCTCAGCTGTACATACCAAAGGACCCAAACCTCTTTTTAGTAGATAGAAAAATAAATGCATTTAAGAGTCACAGAGCCTGGCCAGGAGGCAGGTTTTACTTTTACACTTACAGTTGTCATGAAATAGTGTAAACCTAAGAAGTAATGATGTGCCAGAAGGTGAAAAAGCTATGAGGGTGCCCCAGGCACCCACTGGGAAAGTGACATGGTGTGAAAAGGGGATGACTGGGTAGAAGAAGGTGCAGGCAGAAGAGAAAGCCCCTGCTTCTGAAGAGCTGTATGTGGGTGTAAAGCCGGGCGTGACAGCGACAGTCAGCATGGGAATGCCAGCCAGGAATTCCTGGTTCCCTCACCTGATGCATTTTCAAGCAACAGTAGCAAGATAATAATGATCTGTTAGTTCCTCTCATTGTCTATACGAGATGCTGACTACCATTAAAATTCAATCTACTATTGTCAGAGTTTTGCCTCCAAAATGTACAGGTGCTTGTATCTTAATTGGAAGAGGTAATGTTAGCACGCAGGATTTCAAGGTTTTCAAAATATCACCACTTTAAATTTGCAGAAGACTATTCCTTGGTCAAAAAAAAAAAAATACAAGGAAATTATCTTTGTTTACTATGCACACACTTAATTTAATTTTTCTCTAGAAGCCTTTTCTTGGAAAAATGTAAATATTAGAACATGGGAATCATCACCATCATTTCTACCCATCAAAAGAAAATAAGACAATATTATGACTTTTCTAAATCTTTGCTTGATTATGACCATGGAAGTAGAAAAAGGTCAAGAAAACAGAATTTATTCACAAAGCCACTTGTGGTTTGTGAATCCTCACTATTGTGCCACTTCTGCCAGCAGGGCTCTGGCTTTAAGAACAGAGACTTCCCTTCATGTTTGATGGGATTGACCTTAATTTGTGTGTTCTCCTGTTCCCATTAACCCCTTCCCAAGGAGTGTGGGCAGTCAAGACTGTGCAGACCCATTGAAGCCAAAGCAGAGCTGTACCCACAGGCACAAAGGCTGGGCTTTCAGCCTGTGAAAGGCAAATAGAGAAGGCTGCTGAGAGGCAGTGTGCCAAGCATCGAGCAAATTTTGATGGACTCAGGTTCAACGTCTGCCCTTTCCTTTCTGGGTGAACCACTTTCACTTTCTGGCTTCTGCTTGCAGCAAACAGGGGCACGGCTGCCTATGAACACTGTGCCAGAAAGATTTCAAACAAAAGGTTTGGGTTAGTTTTCAAAATTGCCTCAGAGATTAAATAGAAACTGTTAAATGTTTTTATTTTTAATTTTTATAAAGAAGCACATGGATATCAATACATTAGAGAACACTAAGTGGTCCAGTGTAAATGCCTGGGCAGAGTAAAGAAGAGGAGGCATTTTGGTGCAGTCCTGTATTTTGAATAAATTATTCAACCAGCCAAGTATTCCAGCATTGTTTGTTTTTATTTTGATCTTCTTTCACTGAAAAAGAACTGTAGAGCTAACCCTGTTAAGTGTTAAGTGTTTGTGGATATACATAGGAAAAACATCATATGAATACCTTAGTTTAGGAGGTTTATGATTTCATAAAAACTTTCCAACATGATGAAAATAGACAGAGTTGAGAGACTTCACTCCCTCCACCACCGCCTGTGTCTGTCACTAGTGTTGGTGGCTGTACTGGATGGTAGCTGAGAACAAGCTCTGTGGTGAGCATGTAAAATCTTTGGATAACTCCCTAACCACATCCTCCAGCTTGCAGTCCTAACACATTTCACACAGTTTTCACAAAGTTTTGCAACAATCATTATCTCTCTAAAACCCAAACTCATAGAATCAAAGTGTTTCCAGAAAATGCCAGCTTTTGGTTTTACTTGTCATGAGCAGTTTGTTACTCGAGGTTTCTGGAACAGCCTTTAAAAATTGTTCTGAGCATAATGCTCAGGCTGGACAGACAGGAGACAATTAAATGGAGAATCAACAGCCATTTGGGCACATACCTCGAGGAGGAGAATGCATCTTTGGGTACCGGGGCCAGGAGAAAAGGGGGACAGAAGTCACCTGCCAGGTGCCCTCCTGGAGGTGACTCTGCAGTTCTTGAAACAGCCTCTCACACATTTCAGGGTAGCTCACCAACATTTCTCCAGTGTTCAAAAGGTTAAAAAAGGTAGGTTATGCCAGTAGCACGTATACACTAGGTTTTTTTTTTCCTTAATTTCTCTGTATGTTTAAATAAGGGAGCAAGAGGGTTCACATTTGTCACAGCCGTAGCTGGAGAGCCGATGTGTGTAAAATCGTCCCATCAAGAACTCACTGAATGACACACAGAGACAAGAACACCAATCTCTACCCACCTGTCTGTCCTTTACTACATTAAAATGAACAGAGAAAAATTTGATAAATCAGTCAGGACCCTTGAGGTTAACACACATTCTGTAGATCTTGCATTTTTGAAAATTAGTATTTCTTTTCAGACTTGGCTTGGAAAAACATCAAGGTTTTGTTAAGAAATAATTTGATTCACAGAAGAAGTAACTGGCCTGTTGCTGCAACATCAGAGGGATTTATTCTGACCATATTTCAGATATCACTGATTTGCAGTACTGCTGTGTTGACAACATAAGTTTACATATTTTTCTCATCTTTTTGCAATTATACCTTTTAGTTGTTGTTGTTGTATAAGGAGCTATTAAATATTTTGTGATGGAATCTTTTTTCACTTGGGTTGTTTTCCTGGATTGATGGTGGTGGTAAGTGCTATAGTTTTTTGGTTTTGGTTTTTTTTTGGTTTTGTTTTTTTTTTTTTTTTTTTTTATGAAAACGTTTTCCAGAGGGGTGGAAATCAGCATGAAAATGCCAAAACTTCAAAGAAAAAAAGGAAAGGAAGATAAGTCACAACCCCCTCCCCTCAGCTCAGACTTTTCAGCTCCCTGAATGATGAATGGTTACTTCTCACTCTGATGTACCTCTGAGGCTTCAAACCCGAAGTAGATCACACACCTGCCATGTTTCAAAGGATTTTAATTGTGCTATGGCTCTTTTCTTTTAAGTGACAGACCCTTCAGGACTGTGGCTCTCAGAGCCAGTTGTCACTAAGTATTTATGAGTCTCAAGTGGTCATGGAGAAGTCAGGACTTTCAGAGCTGGAATGTCCATCCCAGGCAGCTGCTCTGCTGGTGTTGGTGCTTCAGTGGCACTGTCAAGGTGCCCTGGGCATCTCCACTGCTTGACTACACCTCAAAGAGAGGATACCCAGCCAGATGTTTAAAAGAAAGGCGTTAACATTTCTTCTCACTACTTGCTTTGTGAATAAGCCTTCTAAAGGGAAGGGGTGACGTTTTCCTTTGGCTTCTGCTCAGAACAGCACCTGGGGTGGGACAGATTCTGGCCATGCTCCCCTCATCCCAGCTGCCTCTGGATTTACCTTGCAATAACCTACAGTGTCTGCTTGGCAAGGAAGGATGCCAAGAGGGCCAGATGCATGATCCTACTTAGCATTAAAAGTAGCCTATACAGAGCCTGAATGTGTAGCCAGAGACCTTCCCTGCTTGTATCTTCTCCTATCTTGCACTGTGTAAGCATGCTGCAGCAGAGCATGCACTTTGGAAGATTTGTTTGCAATAAGAGAAAATTAGAGAACAGTAATTCGCTTGTAAAGAACTAGGAGAATTTAAGAAAAAAAATGCAGCAGTGCAAACCACAAAGCTCAAGGTACTGTTTATTCAGTGCTGGCAACTTGTACCTGCTTTATTGGTTTAAAGCACAATATTCAGTCACAGGGTATTGTTTCAGCAGCTGGGCCATGTGTTGAAGTGAAACTCTAAGGAAGTGTAGCAACATTACAGGGAGAACTAGGAAGCAGACTATCAGAAAAGGATAAGGAGTTGGCTTTTATGAAGGAAATTTTGAAAGAGGCACACAAGGGATCAACCAAAAGAAATTCAGATCATATTAACCTGGTTCCTCACATGGAATGTGTAAAAAAAAAAAGAATAAGAAAGAACTTAGCATTTCAACTTGGAAAAGAGGGAATCAGAGCATTAAAATGCAACCCAATAGCTGTCATGAGCAGCTAAAGGACATTTAAAGCAAAAGATGGACTCTATAAGGCATTGTTTAGACCTAGTGATGGACTTAAGAATAAACAAGCAAACAGCTGGGATTGTCACAAATGAAACAAGACTACAGGATGAGGTTGCCAGAGTGATTTTATTAGCAGACAACAGCAGGTTAAACTGCAAGAATGAAAGGGAAATGGAAAAATCTAATCATGAAAGGAACCAATATGAAACTCTGAGTGCTCAGGGGGCTTGGAAGGCAAAAATTTAAAGTGTGAAGAAAAGGGACAAATCACAAAACACAGAGCTATACTATAAATGGTTGTCATCAATGTCTTGCTTCATGTTGGGTTTAGCCTCTTCCTTGTCTGCTTAAAATTATGTCATCTCAGGATAGGAATTCTATGCTTAAACTCAGCAAATTAAATGAGAAGAGAGAGCAGTAGATGTGGGGGCACAGGGATACTCAGGAGGGTGAAGAGGAGGCTGGGAGTCCCCTCCTTGCTCGTGCTGCACCAGTGACTCCTTGGGGCTGTGTGCCCCACTTGGCACCCACACAGCTCAGGGCAGGGATGGGCTATAACTCAATCCCTAGTGGCAGGGGCAAAAAGGAAGATGGAGAAGCCCTGAACATTTGGAACAAGATGCTGCGATCAAGGAAACCTTTGGGCATCAGGATATGAACATAGGTGGATATTCAAACAAAGAATAGCTGAGCAAAGCCTTCTTGACTGCATGTTACAAGCAGTGTGGGCTACACAAGATCCAGCAGTGTACAAGCCTGTTTATGTAGGGTACCTGAGTTGCCTACTTTAAAACTTGTTTTAAAATACCTCCGTGTCCTTGACTGACCTAAGAATAAACCCCAAACTTTCTATACGAAGGGAAAAAAAGCTGTAACAGTTCTTACAGTTATTTGTATAACCTTTTCAGAAGCGCTTTGTTTTCTTTGTCTTTGCCTTTCATTTACTTTGAGGTTTGTAGGGTTTTTTTCATCATTGGTAGCTTTGAAATGTAACAGTAAAGTAATTTTTAAGAAGCAAGCATGACGTGTTTTACACTTTTGAAGAGTAAGTTGTTAAAGCAAGCTTTTAGTCAAACAACATGAAGGGCTAGCTCTTGTTAACAAAAGGTCAGCTATGATGAAGATTTAAATGTCACAAGGCCAGAGCTTGTGCTTGCTTTTAACCTAGGTTTCACACTTTTGGTTTTGCAGGAGGGAGAGAAGTATTTGTATATAAGGAAGAGACCATGGCTAATATTGTGGGCTAAATCCCAAGGAGCCTGTTTGACCATGCTGTCACCATGGGTATTTTCACTGCAGCAGTGAGATAACTACAGAAAATTCAAGAACTTAAAATGTATGTAAATTTTGTTTCATAAAACCTTTGCCCATCAGAGATAGATCTGACTGATGCTAAGGTGACAGATGTTCAATTTGGGGAAGGAATGAGCAAGAAACATGCTCATCTGATGTCTGAAAAAACTCATAAATGAGTTGCATGCAGAACTGGAAGGGATACTAAGCAAGTTTGCAGAGAAAACAAAACTGGGAGGAGCTGTTGACTCCCTTGAAGACAGGGATACCCTGCAGAGAGACCTCAACAAATTACAGGCCTGGGAAGTCACCAACCCTATGAAGTTCAACCAGGGAAAGTGCTGGATTCTGCACCTGGGATGGGGCAATCCTGGATGTATGAACAGACCAGGGCATGCAATGCTTGAGAGCAGAGCCTTGGAAAGGGAGACCTGGGGATCCTGGTCCATGGCAAGCCAGGAGGGCCAACCCTGGCCTAGGGGGCATCAGGCACAGCATCCCCAGCTGGGCAAGGGAGGGGATTGTCCCACTCTGCTCTGCACTGGGGCAGCCTCACCTCGAGTGCTGTGGGCAGTTCTGGGCACAACAATATAAGAAAGACATTAAACTATTGGATAGAGTCCAAAGGAGGGCTGGAAAGATGGGAATGGCTTTGAGGGGAAGCTGTATGAGGAGCAACTGAGGTTGCTTGATCTGTTGAGCCCGGAGAAGATGAGACTGAGGAGAGAGGAGTTGTGTACTGCTCAGTGCAGTCACAACATCCTTGTGAGGAGAAGAGGAGGGGCAGGCACTGATGTCTTCTCTGTGGTGACAAGTGACAGGACCAGAGGGAATGGCCTGAAGCTGCATCAGGGGAGGTTTAGTTGGATATCAGGAAAAGGTTGTTGGAGTTTGGTGTTGGAACAGGCTCCCCAGGGAAGTGGTCACAGCAGCAGCAGCCTGACAGAGTTCAAGAAGCACTTAGACAATGTTCTTGGCCACATGGTGTGACTCTTGGGGTGTCCTGTGCAGGGCAGGTTCTTGGACTTCATGATCCTCCTGGGTCCCTTCCAACTCAGCATATTCTGGGATTCTATGATTGTCTCACTGATGGGTCCCAAATGCCTTTGCACTTCCAGTCCTGTGAGCAGGGACACCCTCCACCACACAAAATATTCTAATGTCAGCAAATTATCCAAACACCAGGCAGGCTAGGAAGGGCTAGGGCATTATAGCAACTCTATGAAATATTTTTGTGCACTAACCCATGAGCATTTTCCTTTTCTGTCTTCTTACTTTTGCAAAAACACAGTCATATGAATAGTGGGATCACTATTATTTTGCAACACTTATGATATTTTCAGTGATTTGATTTTAACTATTGCAACCAGCTTTTCTCCTGACCAGACTGCTAGCAGAGGCTATGTATTCCATTGGTGCTAGCTCAGAATTTATTGATCAGTTAACTCTGGTCTTGTGGATTGTGGATTATAGCCCAGAAACTTCTGATTACTCTTAAAAACCAAGATTTGAATGTCAGTTTTAATCTCTTTCCCAAGTGGGCCATTATCTACTTTTCAAAATATATACTCAATGAACCATTTCAGCATGTAATACTGATTTTGAAATGTAAATAGGTTGTGCATGCGAAATCCCATTTTTCTGATAAACTGGAAAGCCACACATTTTTGTTCGGCTGGTATATTTATAAATGCATGGGAAACTTTCATTACAAAATTCTGAAATGCAATTGTTCAACCCAAAACTATTACCCATGGCATCTTTCCTTTCAAAATAGTAAACTGAAATGGTAAAATTTTAACATCCTCTGAAAGTGAATAAAAATAAAATGATAGTTCCAGTTGAGCAGTGTAGTTCAGTGTCTAGTGTATTCCTCTATTTTCTACCAATTCATTGCACTAAACAGAAGGTATCTAGTTACATGGATTAACCACTGCTGCTTTTCCATGCCTTTTTCATAATTTATTTTTTGATGATTGCAATTTATGGTTGTACTGTCTTTTTAATATTTTGCTATTCAGTATCTGTTGAATAATTAATTTTACCTTTCATATTTTATTTTAATAGTCCTTGCCATTTGCCTTTTTTTTCAGGTTTTTGTTTGGGGCTATTAAATGTAGAACTTGTCATTTAAGCATTACAATTGCTGTTTGTAATCAAAGCCATATCATAATCTTTTCAAGACAGACTCTAATCACAACTGTTCAACGGCATGGATGTGAAAAAGTTGGGTTGCCTACCCATTAATATTGCATTCTTGGGATAAATAGTGTAAAATTGTTAAGGATATGGTACAGGGAGCTAAAATTGTTTCAATTCTGAAATGCTAGAAAAGAGCCTAACTATGTAAAAACTGGAGTGAAATAAACTAAAACAGAGGAGAAAGTCTTGAGGGTGACAGCCTTGCTGTCCTACAAAACATAGAGAAATCCAGGTTTGTGCTCTGAGGATCACAGAGTGGGGTCATTCAACAAAGGCAAGGTCCAGAAATAGGAAGAAGTTCAGCCTCCTCCCAGTCCATATCACAGCAATGGTTGTTAGGATGCAGCTCTGGCTTTTTAATCATCTGTTTGTAGCCCAGGGGCAAACAAATACAAAACTCAGCTGAATTCCCAGTCTGGCCTGGAGTTTTGTTCCTGTTTGCAATGGCCCTTGAGCCACTCTCTACTTGGGAAATGGCCCTAATGTGTTTTTTCAGGACTGAGTTCAACAATGAATTGCTCCTATAACCATGGTCTTTTTGGCCATGAGGACATGAAACAGCTTAGTCAAATGCCAAACACAGGAAAATAGCTCTTGGCCCTGTTTGCTTTTCTCCCTAAATATGGGCACAATACATCTTCTTTGACAGAATTGTTGCAGCTGGAACTAGAGTGGGTTTGAATCCCATCTACAGATTATCTCTTAGACGACTTCATATTGGACACCAAGCTTTATGTATGGAGAAGAATACAGAATCTCCTATAGCTTTCCCTGAGTCTAGTTTCCTAGGAATTACTTTCTGGGAAACTGCAAAGATCAGGATATGATCCAGTACTGTAGTAGAAAAAAAATCCTCAGTGCTGCATCTGTAATCAGCATGACAAATCTCATCTAAAATTTGAAGTACACAGATTAATACAGGGTAAAATTTTAAAATCTAGCCCAAGGCACCAGTAATTTTTAATGTGTTTAAAGACGTTTCTGAGAATCATGTGGCCACTGTGGTAACATGGACTGTTTTTCATGGTTCTGATTCAGTTCCTCCAACTTCAGTGATTCTACTTTTGTATTCCTTTTCATCCTTCAATCATAACTGCAGATAACTGCAGTTTCATGGTGGTAGAGTTTCACCGAGTGAAAAAAAAATCTAAATTAATATCTTAGTTTAGATATATGCCTTATGATAGAAGATGTGAAAGAATATATTCTTAGGAGTTGCAATACTGTGCTTCCCCTATCCTGTATTTTCACACCTGCTCCACGCAGGAGTTCTGTTCAAGTACCATCATTAATTTGAAATAAGGGACTTAACTGGCAGGGTGTATCTATAACACATAGGTATTCCTGGTCCTGCTAACCAGTATTACATTTCAGCTTCAGAATACTCGGCTTGAGTGAGGTTTACATGTGGCTTCATGTATATTTCCTCCAGATAGCTTAAAAAAGTTGTCTGCTTCTGGCTCCTTTTCCTTCTCTGCACCAAAAGACACACATGGTGTAAGCACTGTTTTCCCAACAATTAAAGTGAAGCAATAGATCCTTCACTAGATACATTGCTAACAATTAGTTGGCAGAAGATAGAAAACCTACAGACTGTACTTCTATGTGGTTCTGTTGGCCCTGTCTGTCTCATAAAATAGCACCCCACAAACCTTACACAAGGAGATAATGATCAGTCCATAACAAGGGCGTGTAAAGTCAAACTTCCACTTTCTGTCAGCCTACAAGATGGAGAGTTTGGACAGCTTTGTTTGTTTAGTAAGTTTGCCAGTAAATGTAGCTAGGATAGAATTGTAATGACCAAACACAAGGAAAAAAACCCATTAAGATAATTTTCTGGGCACTGTTGTGCTTACTATTGGATAGGGAGGCATCAGATCAACTGGTTTCCAGCCTGTAGAGTCATTTGTACTGTGCAAGAGAGGGAAAATGCTGGAAAATTGTTCCCACTGTCATTTCATTCGTTTCTTAACTTTCTGCAGCATATGAAAGTTACATAAAATGTCCTGCAAAGTTGTGCACAGTATGTCTGTGTGCTTATAGATAGACGCCTACACTTCACACACAGGCAGATGTCCTGTTAGGATTTTTCTAAAGGCAGTTTCAAATACTTGCCTTGCATTTGTGATGCAAAATATGTCTGACATTACTCTCCCTGAGCTTCAATGTCTGGCTTTGAAATGCCACTACTTTACCAATAAGGAGCAAAAAAATTGACATAAGACAAACATGCTGCTTCCTTCTATGCTTATCATAATAGGCCTTTCCTAGAAACTGCTTCTGCATATAAGCAATCTTGCTGCTCACAATGACACTCACCTTTAATTAGTGGCTTTTACGAAACAATTGGTAGGAAGGTGTTGGATTAAAAAGTAAACAAGCAGGCAAACAAAGCCCATGCTCTCTTCAGAAGGCTGTTTTAAATTGAACTGACTAGTGTACTCAAGTTCAGGCAATTTCCCTCGGGTTTGATCTCAGACAAACAGAGTTTCAATTACACCTTGTATACTGTAGGCAATATTTAGACTTTTAAAGGTTTTCAGGGATCAGGATGAATTGTTTACTAATTTAAAAACTGAAAGCTTCTTCTCTTCTGCGCACATGGCCTATTCCCCATGGGTGAATGGCTATATCCTTTGGATGCAAAATTCAAACATTTAACATTCATTTCTGTTGAATTTCTCTGTGTATATATAAATACATGTAATTTCTTTGCTAACAAGGGACAACTCATACTATCTTTTGCTAGTGCTGTATAAACAGTTTGAAGATAAATATGCTGTATTGCTTTAGTGAGTACCCATGCATATGTATCTTTATATCAAACTCTGTGTACTAATCAGACTTGTATAAACTCAGTCCCACACAGTGTTCTGTTATTTACATACCTTTCGGCACCGTACCACACTGTGGTATAAAAAGCACAATGAAGTCAGTCTGATGTCCTTCACCTGCTCTGGTGGGTGTTGGAGTTTACACATGGCAACGGACTGCTCCTACACAAAATGTTATCATTGCATAATGCTTTTCACTCATTTATCTGTTAGTAAGGAAGCAAGTGGGTCACCGAGAAACCGGAAAACCTCATTACTACGCCAAGATATTTGTTGAGTGGATATGTGTTGAAAGTAATTATATATTGGATGCTTTTATAAAGGACAATTTAGTAAGCATGATGTGTCAGGGATTTAATAAACTAAGTCAAGCCAGTTTAAGTACCTGTAGATTATAATAACTCAATGGGGGAGAAGTAAGGCAAAAACAAGTTTAGGATCATTTCTAGTAATCATGGGAAAAAACTCATTAATTTTAGCATAGTCACTAAACTCTTATAAAGGTCAGTAGAGTTTAGAAAATGAGAATAAAAAGTGAGAAAAGAACTGGATAACATGGAAAGTAATACCTTTTTATTTTTTCATTGCAAGATCCAACTTAATTAACTCAATATTTAAATGACTCCCTGTGGATAGATATTTACAACAGTCACTAGGGGAGCCCTCAAGTTGATCAGTTTTCTTAATGAAATCCCAAGAAAAAGGGCTTCCAAAGAAAAATCAAAGCTCTTCCTTGACTCAAAGTCACTTTCAAGATCGATGTCTAAATGCAGTATAGTGAACTTTCATATACATATTCAACCACTCTTAGATAAATAATTTCGACTTTGCTTTCAAGGGCATTTACCAAAGGTTTTTCCTGCAGAACATACACAGGCAAAGCAGAAACATTAGCGACAGGTAGTAAGCAGCTGCAATAACAAGTAAATAAAAAGTACAGGATATATGGTAGCTCAGAAAAGGACACATTTTGGTATAGGTAAGAAGGGTATGGGTGTGTGAGTCTTCAATTCTCTTCTAAGAAAAGTCTCATATTTTATGACACAATCTCTTTTGGGAATAGTCAGCCTTCTCTACATCAAAAAACTTTCAAAATAGAATTTAGATCTCTTATTTAAAGTGATAGATAACTGTGAAACTTGGTGCTTTGAAATCACAAGTAGCAGATCTGTTAAAAAATTCCAACACTAGAGCCAGTAAAATAGTGTAACCGTGTGCTTTAATGGACACTACAGTTAAACTACATTTTGCAAACATGTAACTTTGTCCTCTTCACAAAGCATCCAAATCTGAGCCAGATGTGAATCAGAAGCTGTGTAACTAAGGTTAACCCAATCTAATAAAATCTGCTGGAAAGGAAAAGACTATTAGCATTGGCTTAGCACTATTTTAACAAAAACACATGGCTTGTGGCCAATATGGACCATGGGAAAGCTGTAGAACACCTAAAAGAAGCTTGGAAAAGTAGCCTCATGTTGGGGGATTTCATAAGTGGGTTCATGGAAATTCTGCTTTATGAGCAGAAGACACAGAGAGGACAAATGAGAGATTTATCTGATTCTTGCTTGCTTGCTTTGGAGTGAGCTGCAGACTTTGACACAACGAACAGTTGGGACAGGAGAAGACACACGATTTGTACAGGCAGATTTCTAAATGACAGAGATCATAGCCTCCAGTCCCAACTGCTATCACCCATACAACCAAGAAAATAGCCATTCATAACTTCATAACAATATATACTTAACTTCTCTACCAGAACTTCTATCTTTTTAAAGATAAAGATATGGAATGAAAATAACACAGTGGTTCCTGCATTAAATTTTCTAAAAGTTGTCCTGTGAACTTCCTTGCTTTTCACTACTGATATATTTTGATGATTATGGAATTTCTGTTACAGAAATATACATAAACAAAAAAGTTATTTTATGTCAAGCAATTCAGTGAATATTTTCTAACATTTGGAAAAAATATTAGAAAATATTATTGCATTAGGTCAATGTTTCACATAATTTCTAAATTCTTCTTGACAAGATGATGGCTTCTGGTTCCTACCAACTGGCCTTTCATGGCAGGAAAAGTCATTATGTTATGCCACCTAGAGGTATTCTTACTATGCTGATATATTGAGTTATGCATTATTCCCTATATGACTCTGCTCTATTTTCCTGGTGATGTCTTGTTTGTACAGCGAAGTGGACTACCACAAACATATGAAATTTAGCTGAGAAAGAAACAACAGTGCAGAAAAAGTGAATACTTTTTCTATGTGTTTGCTATGTGTTTGTTATGTGTGGTCTATAGGCTGAGAAGAAAGACTAAATCATTGTTCCATATATCATCTTAACAAAATGGACAACACCTCCAAGAACAGTCATCCCAAAACACATTAACCCAAATCAAAGAAGCCATGCTGGAAATGGAGAAAATAAGAATTATCTTCCTCTCTGAAATGACACCAGGTATACTGTTCACAAAGTGAACAAAAGTGTTTCAAAGCACCCTTTAGTCAAAAGGAAAGGGAATTTTATGGTGGTTTTATAACCATTTCATAATCCCTAAACTTTAAATTTAATGATCTTTATTATTCAGCATTTATATAGAGTTTGTGTTCTCTTTTAAGTAAAAAACCCTCTTTAAATCCTGAAAGTTTATTATAAGAAAGCAACTATATTCTTCTAAGAAGAACATTCTAGAAAATGAGAGTATTTAAAAATTAACTAAGGTTTTCTGAAAAGCTGCACGTGGTAAAGAGATAAGTGCAGTACTTATCCAAGCATGACTTTTATGAGTTAAGGAACATTTATTTCCTCCATTTTAGTAGTCAGGAAATGCAAGTTACTTTTTAGAATTAGGAGACTACCTCCAAAGATAGTGAGAACATGTTACTGGCCTTGGAAAAAAAATGGAGAGCACTGTTCTTTGCACAGGAAAGGGGCAACAGTACAAGACACTTTTTACTTTCAGTGTCAAAAATCTTCACACCTCAGCTAATCATGTTTCAAGCCTGAAACTCAACCACCTGCTTGCCTTTTGTCCTGGCATCTGCCACTTACATGTTGGTCAGCAATTCCATGGCAGACTCAATTAAATTTAAGCTGCTATGATCCTGCACAAAAATTTCAGATTAGAAAATGTGGCATTTCCAAATGATTTCGTAAAAAGGAAAAAAATCTTTCAACCTGCTACAGTATTAGTGGGCTACTTTTTTTCTGGTGTGATGTTTAATTTTGATATTAGATGGAGATGTGGGAACACTACAAGTATTCTGTTCAGCCACTTAGCCTTGGGTTTTTTTATAGTCCATTAAAGAGGAAAGAAATCCTAAATCCAGCAGTTCAGAGGTCTGTTTTTTAGCTAGTGTTTGAGAAAAAGTTCTAAAATATGTTGGATTATGGTAACAATTTCATCTGTTTCTCTTCACAGGAAGAGTACATGAGCATCATAAGATAAATACTTCTGCCTACTTTCTAAATATACTCTCTTTTTTGTTTTTTTTTGTTTTTTTTTCAAATGTCATTATGAGAAGATTGTTACAAGGGCCTTCTCTGAATACGCATTTAGATAGAATCAAGGCAATGTTCACCTCAAGAGTATGGCCTGAGCTGAGGTGAAAGGATCAGCCATGAAGAAGTCAAAGCTGAGAGCCAGAGTGTCCTATAATACAGAAGCAAGTTCTACACTTAAATGTGTCTAAATATTCTCTTGGTTATTTTTTAAACTCTAAGCTTTTTCCTTTCATCAGGAGCTTTTACCATATAATAAATGTTTGTTTGCAAGTTTTTATCAGGTATATATATATAGATAATTAATTTTTAACCAAAGCTTAATTTTACTTTGTTGTTTCTCTGGTGTGCTGCTGGTCTTATCAATCCTTTTGATTGCACAAACATCACATGGTCAGCTTTTGCTGTTTGTCATGGATACGAAGGTAAACAAAATTTGTCATAAAGATCAGGCTTCTAAAGTCTACATGACACCGAGAAAAGATCAGGTGCTGGTAGGAGCTGGCTAGTGCTGTTCCTTGAGGTTTCCATGCTGAACTAATGACTGAAGTACATCAGCTGATGAAGCAGTTGCTTTCCTCCAAACCTCCATGTAAAATATTATATTTCAGCAAATCACAGATTTCCCTGGGTTCTCTTTCCTGGATGGTGCTCTGTACTAGCTGTCATCTACACCCAACAGCCACAGCCCTGTTTCTTGCTGTTGGTGGCTTACTTCAGAGTGCTCCTTGTGGAGCCACAGCCCGGTGTGCAGGGTGTCCCTGCACCAGCATCTGTGCTGATGGATGTACATGGATGTGCACCCTGTGCATGATGTTGGGACCAACGACAAAAGCCCAGAGGAGGCATCAGGAGGGACTGGCACATGTGGGAGCAGGCTGGTCATTGAGAGTCCTGTGAAAGGCTCTGAAATGCTCTGAGTGTCCTGTGGAGCTAGCCAGGATGCCTAGCTACAAGGCAGGGTCTCTTTGGAGTAAGCGAATCCAAAATCTGCAGCCCAGGGACAGTCAATATAATATCAGAAAGATAGAAATTGCCTTTTAAAGGCCCACTAACTGACACCTATAAGGGTTTTTTTTGAGCTTTATTGTTAAAGGCCAAAGAGCTATACTGATGATGTCACCAGCCAAACACGAGTGACTAAACAAAACCCTTCAGCAAAATATGGGAGGAACACACTGTAACCCAGAACAAAGTGTGATCTGGTTCACTGCAGTCTATGTACTCCTTGGGTACATCTAATGAATACATCCTTTTCCTGGAAGGAAGTTAAAAATCATGAGTTATGCATGTATGGTTTAAAAAAAAAAAACAACAAAAAAACCCTAAAAATCTGTGTGCCACCCTTAGATATCAAAAGTGTCTTTTTGATGATGTTTTTTTCTTATTTATTTTTTATTTTGCTAGTGAGTACTTAATATGTGTGTTTACTGGCTATTTGGCTGCCAGCAACCACTCAGGTAATAAATCAGAGGGAGAGTAAAAAGTTGTTTGCATTTTTGAAACAAACTTCAAGGCTTCCTGTGGGCTATCAATAGTATCAAATTGCTTGAAACAAGAAAGAAAAGAATTTTCAAGACAAAACTAAAATGAGAACCGGTTTGTACTCCTGAATCCAGCAATCCCCTTGAAAAACCTTTTTTTTTTTTGCCACGTTTGCAATTATGGCTAAGGTCTTGTGAAGAACTCCTCAGAGACATCATTTGTTTGGCACTGGAACCAGGTTGGACTGGCCAGAGCCCAGAAGTGAAAGGTACTGTCAGTAAGAGAGCAAGTTTGCTCCTGAGATTTGCAGGTGCTTGAAGTATAATTGCTTCATATTACCAATGCTTTTCATATTGATCCAGCATTTAAACTTTGAACAGTCTTCTACTTGCTATTAGCATGTTATAATTCCATTCTGATTAAAAAAAAAAAAAATTACTATAAACTTTCCATCCCTTATTACTGTTCAGGGCTAAACAATTTGAGACTTGTGTGAAGGTTAGAATTCTTTGTATCAGTATGCTTTTTTTTAACTATATGACTAAATTAGAATAAGCCCATTATGCTATATGATTCTATTAGCTTAGTGCCTCATTGATTGCACTTGACTGGAAGTTTTGTCCAAAACAAAAAATTTAGCAAATAGTTAAAAATATTAACATTTTACACTTTTTGAACATCATTAAATTATCAATTTGTCTTCTGAGTTTTGTATTTTAGACTTTAAGTTTTGAACCACAGATAAATATAGGAGTTTCATCCTTTTTTTCCTTTAAAAAATTATTTCTGTTAATTATAAAAGTATTGGCTGTGAATAAGAAATACCAGGCCTTCTACCAGAAGGATGAAGGAATGAATGGGAACAGCATACTCTGTAGGTGTTCTGGGATGGCAAAATTTTTAGTCCATAAAAGGAACTTGTAAGAAAACAACCACTGATACTTTCAGCTCTGTGTGCTAATAAGAATGATTTATTAAAAGGTTAAAAGTGTATTAACAGTAATCTTATTGTCTCTTTATGTGTGATTGAGCTCTCTGCTTCCTGTAGTCTTGTTATTAAAAGAACTATTTCCTTAATAGTTTGCATTAGGTTGTGCAGCAAAGGTAAATTATGATTTATATGCACTTGAACAGCATGCTAAGACAAACATGGTTGTGCTTAAAGTGTTATATTTATTTAAAACTTCTGAATGTAAACAATTCTGTATAAATAATTATTCATGAAGAGGTTTCCTGCTATTCTGAATGTGTCAAAAGGCTGGTTTCAGCTTCACTGGCAGTTTTCCAGACAAGACTAACCAAACTAGCTACATGCACTTAATGCTTAACACAGACTGTGTACGCTAAGTACACGAAATACTGATTCCAAGCTTGAATCCTTAAGGCAACTAGTTCATAGTGAATTAAAATATTAATTGCCTCACATCTTCTTTTAAACAAGTTCTTGCAAGACTTAAATGTAAATTAAATGCATCAGGGAGATTTCATAACTGGGAATACTTGGGCCCTGATTTACTAATACCTCCACATACATGTCTTGGAAATTCCATTGGTGCATAAACCTTTCATAAGCACTAGGGTTTAAAAAAAGGTGATACCAGAGGAAAGGCAGGAGCATTCTGACAGAATTGGAGTAAAACCCAAGTTTTGTGAATGCCCTGTTACAGCTGGAGCAACACAGTGGAAATTAGCCTTCTGAAGTGTACCCTAGACGGAAGGAATAAATTCATTCCAGGATGATCCATGCGGACAATGGAAGAATTAATGAGGTGGAATTTGTACTTTTTTTGCCAGCCAGATACAAAGAGCCTGGAAAGGTCATCTTTTTCAAAAGAGAGAATCCTTTTTGTAGGAGTCATCTTATTTGCAGCATAAGACATACTGACTCTCAGCAGATTTGCTGCAGTAGAGTAAGATATGAACCACTCAGGAAACACATTGATTTTGAGCAAATATTTGGGGTAATATTATCTGCTGCTGTAAACAGAATCTGTTAATTTTTATGTGAATTTGAACAGTTGTGCCAGGAAAAGAATGTGTCTTTATATTTGCTCAATTCTGCCTAGGAAATAATCTGAAAATAAACATTAGCTTTTCCTAAACCCAAGTCAAATGAAGAAGGAACTGGTATAAAATTTACATTTGGCAATTCCACTTTTTCTCATATTCCCTTACTAGTGTGTGTTGTGTAGATATTTCTCCTCGAACTTGAAAAATCTTACTTGTGATTATATTAAGCCAGAGATAGAAACATTTGACAAATATAAATTACCTATTTAGAAGCAGTGCTTCTGATGTAATTGCTTAAATGGAGTGTCAGCTTAAATGTCAGTATAACATTCACTATGTATTTTTCTGATCTGTTCTCAGTGTGTCATCCAATAAGTTCTTTCAAGGTCAGTTTATTTTCCTATTAGTGAAGATTTGGGTTTTGCTGATGTTGACTGTAAATGATTTTTTTTCTTAATGTATCATTGTAGTGAACAAGTGAACACACACTTTTAACCAACTTGGCCATTTTCAAGTTTGATATTCCTGAGATGCTTCAGGAAGAGGTAATTGTATCAGGCTTTACAGCACTGGCATTTTGAACAGGGAAGTGTCTTTACCTGCTCTGCAATTCTGCAGCTCAGTATCACTTGCCCAATCAGGGAAATGCAAAACCTTCTGCCCCTTTCTACCTTTTCAGATCTTCAGATTTCTTCATTTGCTTCAGAAGAACTTTGAAGACATTAGTATGGCTGAGATTCCCCTCACCACCTTCCACTGTGCACTGACTGACACCTTTTCAAGAAGATAAAGTAAATTGTTTCAGTCAACCAGCAGGTTCATCCATCACTATGTGTTACTGAGGAACTCCTGAAAATAGCAGCATGTAGAGCATCTGTAATCAATCAGTCCACTCTTCTTCTGACTACAGTGAGTAAATGATAAAGACAGATAAATCCCTTAGAAATTTTTAGCTTAGAAGTCTTGCCATTAATCAATAAAAAACAAAATTAAGGTATAAGAAAACATAATGAAAACTGTTTGGCAAAATTTTGTTTAGAGAAATTAGAAAACTGTGTTTTCAATGAAAATATTAATCCAAAGCAATATGATTTTATTGTCAAAATACATTATGTACAATAGTATGTAATAGGACTTAAGCCATGGCCATGAGGACATCCAGAAGTTCTGCTAACAGAGATGGGGTAAGATATTGATATGGACGGATTGCAGCAGAGTGTTTGTATCTGAGAGAAACAGCAGAGACAGAAAAAAAAGCAGCAAAAAGTAGTGGCCAGCCAACAGAACACTCACAGCATAACCTGAATGGAGCTCAAACAGAGCCCTCGTATATTACTCGTAATAAAGTACTGGTACAGGGAGCAAAAACTTTCTCTTCTGCTTGATTCCTGTTGCTTTCAGAGGGATCAGACTTTGACATAATCCTTTTTATTTACAAAGAATGTGTGCAACACAATTCAAAGTTTTGATAAAATTAATTATTCTATGAAACCATTGGCCTAAGAATGCACATTATTATAACACATATTAATATTAAATAATTTAGCAGTTTTCCAAGACAACCACATTTCTTGCTTAGCAAGTAATACCATGGTTAAAATTTAAAAACTTGCTGTAGCACAGTCAAACTAAACATTTAGGATCTTGCTCTGCACGAAAATGACAATAAAAAAAAATTTCAGTGTAGGAAAGCAGCAAATTTATTCCACTATGGTAACTGAAAGATAAAATGGAAGACATTAAACTTCATCAAAGTCATGGGGGTTGCTGTAAGAAATTTAAGAAAATCACTGGCCTTAGTAAAGTGGGACAGGTTGGCACTAAATAGAAAATCCTTTCCCAAGAGGTAGAGTCTAGGAAACTTTCAGAAATTGTGAAAGAAATAGCAGAATAACATTAATTAAATTAAAAGCTGCTCAGTATCCTCTGTACCCAAGAAAGCCAGTCAAAGATTAGGACACCTCTATGTTCTGAGCTTATGGGATTTATGAGTTTTGAGAAGATACAAAAGATAAGCTTTAACTTTTATAATTCTGTGGCTATTCAGATAAAGCAGTACTTCAGTGAATCTATATTAATTTTGTCAAAAACTCCACTCCTGTGACAACAGGAGGCTCTGGATTCATTTAGAATAGTCAAATAAGGAAAATCTAACTTAATAATTTGGACCAGGGGCTTTAATTTAATTCTTTCACATCCCAGTGGCTTGCATAGTTAGAATGCTGTTGTCTGTTCCACAGTGAGTTTCTCAATATTTGCTTTGAAAATAGGTTACTTTCTGTCTGTCTTTCTATCTCATTATTTTTCATATGGATACTGGGATTAGAGCATACCTTTAAAAGTACAAGTATGTGGTGGCCTGCCCCCCAGCTTATGCCATAACCACCAGTAGGGATTGTGATGGCTGCATCTACCTTACTGTGTACTCTGGGGGACAGATGACAACCTGGAAGCTGGGCTGCAAGGGTAATCCAGGCATCTTGCAAATATTGCAAATATCACTATAAGTCAATCATCTTACTCCATAAATAGTGGCCATGGGGCCATTGAGCTCTCATGCACTACAGCAGGTGGCACATCAGGATATTCCCAAGCAGGGACACTTCTTAAGGTTCCTCCTTGAGGCTGAGAGATTCCCTATGGTCTCAGATATTCAGTAAGTGATTAATAGCGTGTTAAACTTGAAATCTTAGCTATGTGATCTACAGGATTGATTAAATAATCCTTTAGGCATTAACCCTTGACCAAGTCTGGAACCTGGAGTGGATCCAGTCACACTTAAAATCCTCTCTGAGAAGGAAATTAGAAAGCAAGGGTGTCCTTTCTGAACAACAATGGGTCGGTCTTCTTGGCAGTTTTGTCTGATTCTGTCTTCAAGTAAGTGTACTTTGCCAATGAAGCATATACCACTAAATTATGTTGTATCAACAAAATATATTGTTGCTTCTTTCCTGTAACTGAAGGGCACAATTCCAACTGTGAGAAATTCCTGTGGACTAAGTAACTGGAAAAACCATGATCATTTAGTGAAAGTTCCTTAATAATCGTGCACACGAGATGCTTCTTCCAAAAGTTCTGAAATTGCTCAATATCAGTCTGCATATTTCTTCCTTTTAACACACACCACATATATATAAACAATTAATTAAATAAATAACAATGAGGCTTGCATGATGCACAGTGACATTTCAGATAAAGTTGTGCAGAGAAATAAAATCTATCTGTTTCCCATTACTGGAATTGCCATTCCGTTACCATAGGTCTTGATTGCTATCTGAAGGCTGTTACAGTACTATCTGCTTGTATTTGAAATACTTCTACCAATATTTAAAGGTATTCTTTTTTTCCATCTTAGTAGTCTACACTCTAAAAATTCCTCTATCATGACTTGTATGTTCTGAACCCTACTTTTTCTCCCTACATAATTTCTGTCCTTTTTCTCCAAATTGCATCCTTTTCAAGATCATGTAGGTTGAATCTGGGCCAAAAATGCACAATTCCCTTTTGAAACTTGGACTGTCTCCTACACTAATTTGATGATTCAGAAAAACATACGTATATAATTAGTCTGCAGTAACAGTGTGAGTCCTCTGTGGAATAGGCTCTGAGAAGGACAAATATTAGAACATTAATCTGTGTGTGAGGGGGTAGTGTAGCCCTGGAGCCCAAGAGCAAATGATGCTGTCAGGAATTCTTGTGGCATTATTTTTAAATTTAGCTGTGTGCTTATCACATTCAAGAAAAGAACAACAACATCACACTTAACATGTGATCATATTTATTTACTAAAATTGTCACTATTAAAAATAAAAAAACCTTGTAGTTGCCATTAGGCAATCCAATTCTTGGTTTTCCTAATTACAATATTGTTGACAGATTTTTCCTATAGTTCCTGAGACGAACCATGAGAGAAACAGAAAACCATAAGGAATGCCATGCATTGTGTATTATTTATGTTGATTCAGGGGGCAGAGGGATTACACAATAGAAAAAATAAATTCACAATTTAAGATTAAAAGATGCTGGTATTGTTTATTGTTGTTCAAAACAGCAATCTGTCATCACCAAAGCACAGAGATTGCTTTTGACCAAGGAATAGAAAGAAGGTGTCTGTTGGGGTCCAGAGTATTTCGTTCAGCCTCTGCCTGGGATGATCTCTGTAATGACAGTATACAAAGGAGGTTCAGAACCATCTTTGCAGGACAGTTCAAATCAGTTGAATCTTAGTGTTCATGGGTTTATGTTCTACATTAGTAAAATCCTTATTTTTGGCCCAATGAGTGCCTATCAAATTTTATTAGTGATAAATATAATACTGTCTGTAGCTCTTGTGTATGACAGAAAAGCCCTAATACTAATACCTAGTGTTTACCTTAGGATAAAAAGAATGATTGCAAGCAACTAAACTATTGCTTTCTAGATAAGCCATCAAAGCTGGTTGTAGCCATGGCACTAGCACATTACAGGTGCTGAATAAAATGAGTTTGCTTGTATCAAAAAAATAATTCACTCACCAAAGGCATGGTGCACCATAAGTACAATAACAGGATACAACTTATTTGTGTGACTCAGTTGGAACAGTTGGTCTTAAAGCCACAGGAGACAGAGTACATTTATGAAACTGAAATATGCTGAATGTGTCTTTTATTATTTTTTATATGCAATGATCCAGTTATCAATAATAGAATTTAATCTGGATTTTTTTTGCATTCATTTTGCATCTACTGCATGTAGACATACATGAGCATTTATGACCAATTATTTGTATGCAATGAATAAAAAGGTACTCCAGCAGAGAATATTCATGTTCATTTTATATCTTATTAAAATATTGATAGTAACTCATTCTTCAATGTAAACATTTTAAATGTTTTAATTTTAAACCTACTGATTTTGTTTATTTTATGCTTAATAAAGTCAGTTACCGAAGTTTTCAGTAGTAACTGTGCAGTACCTGCCAACACTTAGATAACAATTAAGATAACATTATAATCAGCAGTAATCTCTGGTTTTGAATTTTAAGTTTCCGGCAGATCTTATTAGCTTTTATACCTTAAAATAAATATTAGAATTCAAGAAGGAAGTACAGAAGATAAGAAAGTTAACATAGAACAAATCAGATCAGAAAGGAGAATGGATGGGTGGGTTGAACCTAAGAACAATGAATGGGTGGGTTTGTCCCTGTGGATTTATCAAAGATTTTCTTTAAAATTAAGAAAGGAAAAACAATTATGCTTTCAATGCCAATTTTAGATCTAATGTACATGTATCTGGATTCCCTCAAGTCAAGAAAGCAGACTTCCATCAGGTTCAAGTTTTCTCCAGTCTGCTAATCATCAGGATGAACCAAAGCAGGTTCTGTCTTAAAGTCAACATATCTAGAAAGAGATTTTTTGAACATTGCTGGTGTCATGTTACTCCATTAACGTCAGTATACATGTTTCCATGTGTTTTGGAAATCGACAGCAGGGTTTTTTAGAAAATATTTTACATAACAAAAGGAATAGGTTTTTCTTATGCAAAAGTATGTGAAAAATCACACAAAACAGGTTTGAGTAAGAACCTGACTAGATGGTGCCCAAGCCACCAGGTTCTTGTTTAATTTATTTTATATTACAAAACTATCAGCAGGATATTCTGCAACATTCCCTTTCCATGCTCAGACTTCATCACCTTTACTATCAAAGGTTTTCCCACCCCAAAAGCATCTGAACTTTCTGCAATTCAAGCCTGTAATTTTTTTGCCTGTGGCAAGAAGTTTAATTTCCTTTTTCTGTAGATATTTTGTACATGTTAAAATACTTACTGTGTCTTTCTCTCTCTCACTCTCTCTGTCTCTCTCTCCTTTTTAATATGCTGAAAAACTCTATTTTCCCTCTTTCAAGGTTATTTTTTCTAAGCTTATGACCACTTTTTTGGTTTGGACCCTGTCTTTAATGGTCAGTACTATATATGAGAGCATGGGTTAAAGCTGGCCTGTGGAGTACGGCTGAGTAAAGCTAGAGGATTACTTCATATCTCATATATGTCTTTACATATCTGTGAGTTGCTTTTCTTATTTTTCCAGAGCAGACATAATTGTGGATACACATCTAATTTGTAAACCACAATGAACTGCTTAGTTTCCATGCAGAACTTGGTTGCCTAGCCTAGAATATAATAACCTGTGCTCATCTCTATAAATAAAATCTATTTCAAACTAGTTTGAATATGCTTTGAATTGAAGTATTTTCCAGGAAGGTGCAGGTAAGTATTAATGTGTGGATATGAACAAAGGTGAGGCATACAGAGACCTGTTTAAGGAAAGTGGACTCTAATGACACCATGGTGGCAGCATCCATTGGTGCTCCATTTCATCTGAAAATTAAAAGGAATAGGATTATTGTGCTCTCAGGACCATAAATGAAAGTCTTGACTGTAGTCAACTCCATGAGCACAGGCTTCTACTGGCAACCTTCACTGCCTTCCATCTGCTTTCCACCTACTTTTCATTCTTGTCCACCTTGCCTTGGAGACTCACAGGAAAGTATCAGCTATTAATGAAGATACATGGCATGAGCTTGCAGAGTCCTCAGAGATGAGTTGGCCTAATGACACAGAGTGCCCATCAAACAGTGAGATTTTAATTTTTTGAAATTTTTTTCATCTCTAGGCTTTTCTTACAGTTGACACAGAAGTTGTGGTTAAGAGGTCTGTGTAGGAGTAATAGTCTTTAGGTTCATAGGTACCGAAGCCAGGGGTAAACAATCTAAGAAGGAAACGGGTTTGGACTGTGTCCCAATTACTAGATATAGTTGCTATATCTGTATATTAATGATCTCTTCACAAACCACAAATATTATTGTACACTTACAATTCATAATTATTTGAGGATTCACTGGCATCATCAGTTTAGAGAAATATAATGTAATATGTGAATATCAAACCACTCTGTATGTGTTTGTAGAGAAAGGCCCCATTATTTCACTTGGGTTATTCCAGAACTATTGCAACTGAGCAGGTCTTTTATCTCTTTATTCTCATGAATAATGAGAAAACTTTCCAGTTCTACTGTTCAGTGACCACGGGGGTTGTGAGACCTTCAACAGCATTAGTGTGAAACTCAGAAGGTTTCACTAAAATATTCAGAAATCCCCTTATGCTATATTAATTCTGCTCTGTTCCCAGATGGATGTGGCCTGTGCAGTGCCATCCACAGAGCTGCTGTCTGCGTCATCTGTTCTTCCAGACACAAACTCTATTTATGATTACAGCTCTGCTAGCAGTGCTGTGCCTGCATCAAGGCACCCTTTGCATGCACTGCAATTACAGATGAGAAATGTAGGAAGAGTTACAAGCAGAAAACACAGTAGAGAAGCAGGCAATGGCAGTTTTTCACATGCATTAGCAATGTAAGCATCCTGTGGTGAGACAAAATTCTTTTGTCTTCAGTGAAACTGTGTTAGGTCCTATCCATAAATGTTATTTTTCACTGCTGTAGGTTGGCAATCCTACTTAGAAATCATAATCAGGGAATGACTGTTTCAGCTTGGTAAAGAAGCCTTTTTGCTTTTTGTTATGCTTAGTTTCTAGCACACTCAAAATGAATCTTGCAAGAAACATTTCTACTCTTTAAATGATGATGAAAATATGGACCTTGTTTAAGACGAATCATTCTCTCTGTTGTCCTTAGATCTCATCAGTGGATATGCCATTTGGATATCAAGGCTAAAGTGTCATTGAAGTTATCGCCAAAAAAAGTTCATCCAGCACAAAAAGTTGTACCTTTTCAAAAACAAGATAACAATCACACCTGAGACACCAACAACAAATTTAGGAGCAGACAGGAGCGAACTATGATTATAACCTGTGATTTACCATAATGTTAACAGACAGTTCAGAAAGTGGTGGCCACCTGCCTGAGATCTTTTGGGAGTACATGCAAATGCTAACATCTACCTTCAGTGTAGAGTCAACATGCTATAGTGATTACAATTTTCATAATCTCAAGGTGTTTTTTTAACACTGTCAAACTGAATAATTACAGAAATTATGGTGACATTTTTGCTTTTTTTTATCAGACATTTTGAGAGCCATCAATACTTTCTATATTTAAAGGAAAAGCAACAATTCAAAAAGCAAAAAGAATGTTAGGAAATTTCCAAAAAAGCTCCAGATTGTCACTGCACTAATCCATAACACACCTTTTATGTTTGGAGTTTGCTTGCAATCCTGAATCCCATCTCAAAAAAAAAAAATACAATAACTTTATGAAATGCAAATGGAGGGTTACAAATATGACCAAAGTAACAATCTTCACTCAGGGAGGTATTGAAAAGATGTCTGCATTTCAAAATTAAAGAGGCAGTAAACAGACCTCTTTCACAGGATTAAAGTGAACTTTCTTGCCATGAAATATTGAGGATGTCAAGAGGCTGTTAAAACTCAGAGGTCTACTTCTGGCCCATTATATCCCTACATTGCAATTTATCCTGTTCTCATAATCTTATTCAGTCATCCACTATTCACTGCTATGAGAAAAGTCAAGAAAATTTAGAACTTAAGCCACCATGCTGTTTTTCTCATCTGCAAACAAGACCTATCAGATCCAGAATGCTCCTTGACTATGTTCTGCATTGCAAGATTGACCTTGCTCTTCATATTTCATAGGAAATGAGAGTTTAATCTTATCTGTTCTAGTGGAAAGGAGTATCTTTCTCTTCCGCACTGGTTTGGGGTAGAGTTAATTTTCTTCCCAGTGGCTAGTATGGGGCTATGTTTTGTGTTTGTGCTCAGCACAGGGTTCATAACATGGGGGTATTTTTGTTATTGGTGAGCTGGTTATTGGTGAGATTTTCTGCTTCTTGCACTGCCACTCTGGCAAGGAGGCTGGGGATGTATGAAAAACTGGGAGAAGACGCAGCTTGCAGAGGTGACTCCAACTGACCAAAGAGATATTCTAGAAAATATGACATCATTCTCGGTACAAAATTGGGGGGAAGAAGGAGGAAGGAGGGGGATTCTCGAAGTGATGATGTTTGTCTTCACAAATAACCATTACATGTGATGCGGCCCTTCTGGAGGCGGCTGAACTCTTTCATGCCCATGGGAAAGAGTGAACTAATTCCTTGTTTTGCTTCGCTTGTGTGTGCAGCTTTTGCTTTTCCTATTAAACTGCCTTTATCTCAACCCACGAGTTTTCTACCGTTTACCCTTCTGTTTCTCTCCCTGATTCTGCTGGTGGGAGAGTGAGTGGGCTGCGTGGGGCTTGGCTGCTGGCTGGGGTTAAACCATGACACCTTCCAAGAAAGCCCTGCACGTATCTGAGCTGTTGTTTAGAGTCAGGTGGGAAAGACAGGTTCACTGAAACCTGTTCTAAGAAACGCACAGAGTGTAGCATTCATTCTTAACAAGTTGAAGATTTTGTTAAGCTGTGTATGAGAATAGGATTAGATGTATTTGATGTAGTTATGTTATGATAATTTGGTCTGATCATTATTATGCAGGTAGATATATGTAAAACTAAGACCTGGGTCAAGAGACCTGCACCAGCTTTTCAAATTTCATTGGAAGTGGCTTTTAAAAAAGGAAAAATTTGTAGATACAGTATTTTGCATTATTTTCTTCATGTTTGATTTAAGATTGACTCAAAATCTTAAGCCTTTCTCCACAGTCCTCTTGCACAAAAGCCTCCAGAAATATGTACAAGAATTAAACTGAGATTCTCACGTAGTTTTAAGGTCTTGTTAAAGTGCCACAAATGAGGAACAGAACTAGATTATATAAACTGAGATGCTTTAAAATAAAAGGTTGTCCTGAAATGTGAGACCTTTTACACCTAGTAGTGATGTGTAGAGCATATACAGCACAACAGATCCATTCAGACCAAATAACTGATTTTTTTGTGACAGACTGATGCTTTCTTGTTTGGTGGGGGTTTTTTTGTTTGGTTGGGAGTTTTTTTTTGTTTGGTTTGATTTTGTTTGTTTGGGGTTTTTTTGTTTGTTTGTGGGTTTTTTTTGTTTGTTTTGTTGTGGTTTTTTTGAGAGACAGGGAAGCAATGATTTTAGATATTTGAAGAAAATATAAAGCAATTCTTTGGGCACAGAAAATATCAACAGAACATTTTAGAAGATCTATTACTTGTCACCTATATATGCATTCCACAGAATTAATTTTAAAACAATGGAACAAAATTTCACATTTAAAAATGTGTGATTGCTGACAATTCTCAAGAAACTTTAACTCAAATTTTAAGTCATAGTGAGAGCTGGTCCGCTAAATGATTCTGTGTAACTTGGCACACAGCATTTGAGAGTAAAGGACTTTTGTTTCTTTTTGCACAAGGGATATTTCCTCAAAGTTATTTATTATTTGCCTGAATAAAGGAAATTTAGGAAATTGTTATTGGCTGAATGTTTTTACATTGAAAACAAATTTTACCTCTGTCCCTCCTTGAATGTCTATAAAGTCCTTCTGTACAGAGTGATATCTTCACCATTTAACCTGCAAAGTGAGGCTCTGTGCCATTTTAAATTCTTTATGGTTCATCTCTGCCAGGGCACAAGGGGAAAATGGAACGGTGACAAATGAATTCAAGTTGGCTACCAATTCTGACTTGCAAAAGTTTAACATAAGAAGTGTTTCCTTGAATACTGTTGTCTCTCTCTATATTTGGATTTTAAAGAAATCAGCTACCTTTTGTTTTTCCTCGGTTAGTGTCACTGCGGAAACACTGATGTGAGGTTCTTCACTAGGAGTTTCCAGGTCACCAGTCCTCTTCCGTGGAGATGCTGTGCAGCTACTTGAGGGTTGCCTGCCAATGTCAAATAGATAGACTCATAAAGGGGCTTTGGTGTTCAGTTTTATCCTGAACTAAATAGTAATTTATTATAACATAAGCAAACAGAAATATGGCAACCACTGGTAGCACTGTATCTTGCCTAATACGTTAATGTAAGCATGGTTCCTGCCTACAGTAACATATTAGCTGCTTGTGAGCAAAGACAGAACAGAGACCTTTTTCAGAGCAGCTAGTTAAGACCAGCTGCCACTTCCTATAAAAGTGTCCAGTTAATTTAATGAGTCTAGACATTCATTCATCAGTGTGTCTTTATGTAAGACACAAATTCCTAAATCTAGAAGCAAGTGGCTTTTGTTTTTCTTGAGTGCTGCATGATGAGCTTGGGGACAGAAAGTCCTAAAGAGGAGTTGCTGAGCACTGAAAGTGAAATATATGTGGGTTGTTAATAGTACAGTCTTGATTAATTATTTCATTCTTCCCAAAGACTTTTCTTTGGCAGCACTCTCTAAGCATTATCTAGGATTCTAATCATTCTTGTGTTCGTGCAATCGTCTGGTTGTGTAGTTCCATGGCTTTCATCTGGGCCAGCATATGCCTGAATCCAGTAACACCAGCAAAGACCTGAATTTGGCAAAGAATCCAGGTATTTTCCCCAGTCCACTTTGGGTAAGCAAATGACATGGGAGCACAAGTGATGCTATGCTCTGTTTAAACATTTCAGTGGGAGTGGGGAAAGCCTATAGATTTCAAGCTCCAAGTGTGTAAACTGTTTTCACTATTTATGAGTGGGTGAGAGAACAGTACTACCACCCTGGTGAAGCACAGAATTCAAAATTTGTGAGGTGCAGGGTATGAATGCTTTCCCTGACACATGCCACTGTTTATATTTCCTGACTGGATGCCACAAGTTTATGAAATACGAAATCAAAGAACATCAACCAGACATTTATGACATTAATGAATTTATTAACCTTTTTTAGATGTGGTTTTGAACACAGAACAGCCTAGCCACATGAGAAATGGGTAGTATTATCTCAATATTTAGATAAGAAAATAGTTCAAAATTCAGTTTTGTATCCTCTCACTCAGGGAAATTTAGTTCAGATTAACACAGTCAGTCTGCTACTAATATTCTGAAGAATATAGGGTTGTATTATAAAGGTGCAGCATCTTGAAAGTTTAAGTTGAAGGTGTGGAGGGGATTTTGAGCATTATTCTTTTAGCCTTTTGCCTATGTTTTGTTTGAAATATAAATATTTTCCTTTCTATTTAGCACCAGAGATTTGGATACTTAAAGGATTATGATGCTTTTATAGTGTGTGTTTGCCCCATGTCTGGTTATCAATGCAGTTATGAATGCAGAGAGTGATAGAGTCATAGAATGTCCTGAATTGGAAAAGACACACAAGGATCCTTGTAGTCAGACTCCTGGCCTTGCACAGCACAGCCCCCAAAATCATACCAAGTGCCTGACAGGATTGTCCAAAGTCTTCTAGAATGCTCTCAGGCTTGCACTGTGACCACTTCCCTGGGGAGTTTGTTGCAGTGCTCAAACCACCCTCTGGGTAAAATCCTGTCCTAATATCCAAATTAAACTTGCCCTGACACAGCTTCATGTTGTTCCTTCAGATCTTATCCCTGGTCACCAGAGAGGGGGAAGTGATCAGTGCCTGTCCCTCCCCTTCCCCTCACAAGGAAGTTGTAACTGCAGTGAGCTCTCCCCTCAGTCTTCTCCAGGCTGAACAGACCAGGTGACCTCAGCCACTGCTCTTGTGGCTCCTCAAGGCCCTTCACCATCCTTCTGGCCAGCCTTTGAACTCTCCCTGATAGCTTAATGCGTTTTTCATATTGTTTTGCCCAAAACTGCTCACAGGAGTTGAGGTGTGGCTGCACCAGTGCAAAGAAAATCAGAACAATCACCTTCAGTTGGCTGTGCCTGATAAACCTCAGGACACGGCTCGCCCTTCAGGATGTGAGGGCACACAGGTGGAGTCTAGCTTGTTTGTTTTCTTCATCATGATGTAATTTTTAACTCAAATATTATTGATGACTGTCCAAAGTTGGGGTTTTTTCACTTAATCTATTAGTATTCCAAAGTCATGAACAGGGACTGTTGGAACCCTTAAAGGGAGGCAACTCATTCCAGTGTTCTCCTTTAAATTGTCTCAAACCAAGACAATGAGTTAAACTATAAAACCTCTTAGAGAATACATTCTGTCATCTTATTTAATTTTTTAAATTATTTTTCTGCACTAGTATTAGATATGATTTTATTCATCATAATTGTTAAAGGAAATACGATATTCTTAAACAAGTTAAATGTATACTTTGCAAAGTATTTTTTGCCTTGTGTAAAAGACAGTAAATGAGAAATTGCAAAATAAGCTTGAGAATATGAAAAAGCTTATTTTCATATATTATGCAAATATGGAATAAAACAGAAGTATAAAAAACTCCTGAAAAATGTATGGAAAAGTGGCTTAAGGTGATAATTCTGTATTTTGACTGACTTGCCATTTTCAATGCAGATGTTGTAATGTGCAGAGTCCTGTGGGGAAGGAGTCAGTTTTGCCTTATTTGGTTTGGATATATGAGTCAGAAAGGCTTTCCTTGAAGGAGTATGCATTCTAATTTCTTTTCTTAAAGCAAAAGTTTTCTGCATATAGAAAAAATGCTGAAATTAGGGCACATTATTCAGATACATGCTGGAGAAAATCAGGAGTTCATAAGGCAGATAATGTTATTATATTCTTCTTGTCATGGACACATGGCCAAGATTGTTAAGACTGAAGAAAGACTTTCACTTTTTCTTTTTCAATTCCAGAACCCTGAACATATTTTTGGAAGCTATCTTGCTATTTATGGGATGAATAATACAGACCAACTCTTAAGTAAAAAGAAGTTACCTTAAATCTACTGTATATGTCATATGTTATATGACATATGGTCATACTACTCCAGTCATAATGTTAAATTATGTTTGTGTGTCTTTGTTGTTTGCAATGCTATATCCTCCTTTACAACTTTTTGTGAACAGCTTTTCTCTTTTAAGTGATTGCCCAGCATCACATAGACCATGCACATGCTGTATATCAAACTGGAGCCTTAGTGTTACCCATCTTGAATACATTTCCTTTCTCACTTTCTTTCAATTATTGGTTTGGTGGTTACATTTTTTAAACTTTTTCCCTGTACAGATTTCCCAGGGACTGGATCTCCCCTTCAAACTCTCCAGAACCAGGGCAGGCCATAATACCCCTTTTTTCATTTGCCATTAATGACCTCTGAATCATCCACACCCCCAGTTTTCAACCCTCTTAGGCTCCTCAGCAGCATGACAAATGCTTGCCCCATGGGAGCATCCCATGTCAGCTCTGGACACGCTCCTGTTGGAGCTGACCCACGAGGGAGCACATTTGCTAACACAGAGCAGGGGTTACAAACAGCCATCCTTGGAGCTGCCTGCTGGGGGGACCTTGCCTCAGGTGACACATTCTGTGTGGCTGAGATACACATAGCAAATGAAACTTATCCACAGTGAAAGGGCTTCACTGTGGCTCCACTCCAGTGCTAACATCTGGCAGGTCACTGATGGACATGGTAAGCTATGAGCTTTTGTGCAAGGTGCTGCTGAAAGTTTGTTTTTATGTGTGCCAAACAGGAGGCTGTGAGGATGGGTTAACACTGTGTGACAGCCCATACAAACAGACATCAGACTTCCTCATATCTTTGTAGCTGCTGCTCTCCATTACCTTGTACTATTGTGCTCTAAGCTTTATGTCTTGCCTTTTGTATCTCTATCTTCTTTTTTTAGTCTTAGTTCATGTCCACAGCCTTTTGTGGCCACAAATAAATGACTTAGTTAACTGCTCCTACAGTCTTTCCTCTAAACCAAAACCTCCTCTTTGTGCTCTTCTATAACTTTCTCTATTTTCAAATCTCACTATGAAGTACCTCTTAAATACCTTTGTATGATATGTCAACAAAAATAATCACAATGCTCTGAAGCATGAATTTTCATCTAAATTACTTGTTTATATTTTAGCTTTACTGGTATTAAAAAATTCACTTTTAGAAATGGAGATGTCAAGAAATTTCAGTTTACTGTTCTTTAAATGCATACAGTGCTATCATTAGTCACAGCAACCCAATTGTGTCAGAAATCCCGCCCACAAGGAAAAACTGCATTTCTTGATTCCTTTGACATGCACTAGAGGCTGAAGTTTGGCTTGGTTTATAAGTTTATTGGCTTAGGTGTATCTAAATCCAAAACTTATTGAACCTGAAGGTCCAGTGGTCTGGATCTGCAAGTAGATAGAAAATGTCATGAAAAAGGTAAGCACAGCATAGCAAATTGAATTTAAATTTTCTAGTACATGCAATACAAAAGAAAGGCAAAACCACAGAGTTTTACATTGTTATAAATGGATTCATATTTCAGCTCTTTGCTTCTGCAGAAGTTTTGTGTGATGTGCCTAACATTCTCTGCTACTTCACAGCTTTACTGCATACTCCCTTGTGAAAAAAAACCCCAAAAGTGTGATAGATGTGAAATAGACATGCTATCCAAAAGGTTACAAGTAAGTCAACACTGCACTGTCACTACTCCTTTAGTAAAGATTGTTTGTTTGTTTGTTTGTTTTGACATACTGTGTTGTTTTCTCAAGATAAGAACAATCCTATCTTAGATGCAGATGTGGGTGGCTGTCTCTTTCTGACTCAGTCAGTCACTTCTTTCACCCACAAGCAGGAATATCTCAGCACACCCACTTTCCTGAAGCAGAAGGCAGACACCTGGTGTCACAGCAGGATTGACTGACACCTGGTGTCATGGCAGGATAAACAGAAACTTTTCCTGTAAGAAATTTTTTGACAGAAATTAAAGGTAACTCAGAAATATTTAAAATAAGCATTTCTTACAGTTATTTCTTTTGTGCAGTTGAGGGAAGATCTGAAGTTGATCTTAGCAGCATGACTACTGTGCTAACATTGTGATTCTGAAATGATTCCTCATTGTGGTTTATATGGCAAAGAAAATATTAATTAATAGAGCTCTTGTGTTGCTCTACCTGCAGGATGTCAGAGTCTTAGGATTAGCATTTGACATTTTCATCTTTTACAAAAGAAGACATAACACTGTGTACAAGGGTTTTTAAAATGTCCTAATGAAAACACTGCTTTCAATCTAAATTTGTGAATCTGTGGTTCAGCATCACAGGGACATAAAAAAATCAAATTGGGACTGTGGGTAGCCTTCATCTACTCTACTCTGCTCTCCACTATAAGCTTAAAACTTGGTCCTTGATGGACAGCAAGGTAAATTTAATGCCTTACTCTGGGAGTGGTTGTGATAAATCGCAGTGATGACAGCATAATGCAAACAAACTATCTGTTGGCACTGCCTGGGCTGCATATAATGCCTTTCTGCACTCAGATCCAATACTAATGGAAGAATAGGATAAGAAAATGGGATATGACTTAAATGTAGATTGACTGGATAGGAAGCTGCAGAAGGAAAGTGAAAATAGAAGCACACTGACAAAATGCAGGAGAGTTGCTTCCATTGGCAAAGGCTGTTGAACTTTGGCTTTGTTTCATTAGCAATAGACTATTTTACTGGCTAACTTTATTATGAAAGAAGGGTGAGGAGGAAGACCTGGATGTCATTTATTATAGAAATTTTTGTAAACAAAGCTATTGCCAAATTTGGGTGAAAATTTTGAAAAATTACTCCTTTTTACTTTGATTTAAACAAGCACTTATGGTACTTCTCTTTTCTTCCTTTTAAATTTGTGTGAAAAAGTAATTTGCATTCAAAGCCCTAGTGCAAGACCATTTAAAAAGGCGGTTTCCCTCTTATACAGACTTAAATACACAATGTACCTTTTCTAACCGGGCAAATTGAGAGGCTGTAATAAGCAGATCTCCAGATTTCATTTAGGAGGAAGTTATACATGCAAGAGAAAAAAAAAAAGTTGAACTATTTTTTCTATATTGTTACGATATTATTATTTTAATCCAGCAAATAGAACTATCACATAAAAGAGAGATGTTATCCATCAACGTTGTATAACTTTCCCCTCTGTTTATTGCAGAGTAATGAAATACAATGTGTACATTTGTTATCATAATGGTTATCATTCAGGTGTTCAATTTTTCCTATAAAATGTTCTGTTGAGACTTTGTTAAAGTCTTTTTCATAAAAAAATAGCTGAGGAAATGGAGTTGGATGGAAAACTTTTAGTTCTGCTCAATTTATGATAAGTTTGTCTTTATTTTTTTCTGAATGTAACAATACTAATTGAAAAATGTGAATTTCTACATCATTCCTTTTAGCCACTCAGAAAGGCATTAACTACATTAAATTTGTGTGGTTCTTTTCTTTAAAAGGCTTTTTATTACCTAACAGGGTTTTTTTCCCCTGGATTTTTACTCTGTGTAGTATTAAAAAAAAATGCCACATGATGTTAATTAAAACAAGAAATACATTTTTTTTTTTACCCAGAGGTAGTAAACACTGAAATATTATATATTTCTGACAGTTAAGATATATGTAGAAATTGGCATGCTCAATGGTTCGCATACAAGAAGATACTGCAAATTGCATGAAACGAAAAATAATAAGGAGAAAATATTACATCTATAGGAGCAACATGAGATGTTATATGTCTGATTTATCAAGAAAATAAAAAAGGACTATGAGTTTAAAGACATAATGAGGCAGCAGAAGAAAACATTTTGTCAGGCTGCAAAAACATAATGGCTGCTTTCTTAGAGCTACAAAAGTTCATATATTCCAGGTATAAATAGCTAACAGTTGTCAAAGCAAAAAATTCAGAATAAACTGTTTGGCTGTGGAAATTGCACTACAGAAAACCAAGATCTCAGGCTTTCCTGGAAAATATCAACATGCTCAAAAAAAAAAAAAAAAAGTACAAGCTTTGATTGCTTTTGGAAGCATCCTTTTGCTTTTTTTAGGAATGCATTAATATTATAGACAGGCAAGTCTGTTTCTCAACATGCATCCTGAGCTGAAAATGTTCTTCCCATGGATTGTGTAAGGGAAATATAGAACAACCTGAAACATCAAAATGTTATACTTGAAGAAACATAAGGCAGTTTATTACAAAATACAGGCTAGTACTGGTGATTGCTCCACAGAAGAAATGTACGCAGCATTTTATTTTTCCATAGTGCTGCTTTGCGTGCTCCACATGGATGATGTAAATCAATGTGTGTTAACAGAGGATTTTCTTGCCAAAATTCCTCTGCTTCCCAAGTGTGTTTGTTTGTATCCTGCTCCTTATAATGTCAAGTGTTTCAAGTGAAAGATACAAGAGGAACCCTGCAGTTTATGCTGAATCTGAAGTATTTCAGCAAAATGCCATTTTCTCTTTTTTTGGTTTACAGATATTTGTGAATTTGGGGCTTGTGCAGACAAAAGACAAAGAGGATGCTGAGCCCTCAAAGTATTACTAGGGAAGAAAGAGATCTGACTCATGGAGGTACTTTAGGTGGCCTATTTCTTCGCAATATAGATTATTGCTTTCTGAGGCAGGAAATGTTCTTGACACACAATTAGGAATAGCTCTGCTAAGACAGAAACCAGCAGTAATAAAACCTGATAGCTGGCGCACACAAGTCAATAGTCAGCTCTTTGTCAGGGTCACCCTGTTTGTCTTGATATTGGTTGCCTGCTAGTGATAGGGGAAAGAAAGGCTGATGCTGAAGAACATTTTAATGATGAATTTTCAGCTGTAAGCATTTTGCAGTTACCCAGACAGCTGCTAGAGCAAGCCAAGGAGCAGCAGAGAGCTTAGCTCCTGCCTCTCTCTTTGGTAGTCACACACCAGGAACGTACCTGGGGCCCACATGTGGCAGAGAGGCATTTAAAGCTACCTGTAAGAAAAGGGTGGAGAAGCCCTCAATGGGCATGCCAGCAGGTGAGCCTGGAGGCACAACACAAGGGGACACTGAGTCCCTCTTCTTCACAGGGGACACAGTAGAGATCCTTCCAGGTCCTCTCCATCCTGGTTCTGAGCCTACCATAAGAGTAGTGTTTGTAGCTTTACTCATGACAAAGAAGAAAGGAGCTCTCCCTGGCACCCCTGAGACTGGTGGCCAAGGAGGGGATGCCCTGACAGTGTCCCTTCCTGCTTTCCCCTCCTGGGTTTCCCCCCCTGCCCCTGCTTGGATAGGTGTCTGCAGACGGAAGGGAGAGTCACCTCTGCCGCTGCCCAGATAGCAGCAGAGCTAATTGCAGTCTGATGAGGTATTAGTCCAAGAACTTGAGGAGCAAAGAGACATAGCTGGCTAATTTAAGAAAAGCAGCATAATTTTTAGTGTCATCACATTGCCAGTGTAGAAATTGAGCATCTCTTTCCACAAATTAAGAAAGATTTTTTTTAAAATTAAATTATGCTTAAATTGTGCCTAATAACAAATGCAGATGATATGAGATGAACTATGAGATTAATCATGCTTTTGTTGAGTCTTATTCTCAAGTAAGCCAAAAGTCACATTATAAGGGGAAGTTACTTCACTGATATTTTACTAATTCTTTTAATGTAGGCATCTCTGATGATTTTTTACAGATGATGCAGTAATCAGTGCCTAGAAATCCTTTGACTGAATATGGAAACATATGTAAACTGGCTTTTCAGAAGAAAAAATGAGTGATTATTTCTCACTGCAGGCTGATGTATTAATGCATAGTCAGATAAAGAAAATATTAATTTTATAAGATATACTGCTGTTGCTAATGGTTTTACCCTGCAGCTGTTTCTAATGGTTTTACCCTGCAGCTCTACAATATGGTATTGCTGCTGCTAGCAATTGACCAAAAGTCAATTGCAAAGCCTAAGGTCCGAGGATTTTCATGCCTGCTCTGTCTGAACTTTTACTGACCTGTAGCAGCTTTACTTTAATGTGGTTTAGCTGTAACAACATATTTCCTAATTGCAGATTGTCTACAGCTAATTTGTTTTCCTTTGTTCTGATGACTCTAACAGGATGATGTCACGTATAGAATCACAGGCTGGAGAGACAGCAGCTGGAGAAGTGGAGACACCAAACACAGCTGACTGGTGAGATGGGGAAGAGGCTGGCACTAGAGACTCCAAGGCCATAAACTGCTCAGCCACGGCTGGCTGAAGAAATGCACAGCTGGGTGTCAAAAGGAGAACCAAGAAGTGTCCAGCATAGAAAAAAGATACCATAGGCAGTAAGTTTGGACATGGAGCAGCAGACCAAAGAAGAAAGAATGAGGTGTGAAAGTGTGATAGCAAATATAGAAGAAGGAGGCCAAGTGAGGCAAAACCATCAACATGACAATGGTGTTCCTACAAGTGAAGAACTCCAGATGCTCAGAGCTTGCCATAGACCTCTCACTGCCAGAACAGTGAAAGGGGGAGCGTAATCCTGGGAAAAGTGATAGAAACTAAGATGTGTGTGCATACTACTGCCAATTCTATTCTTTTTCTTTTTTCTCAACAATTAGATTTGGATGAAAAGCTGTTACACTTTTTCAATTTTGATTATATGAGCGATAAACGTTTGTCATTATATACATAAGACATGCTTACTCTGAGGCCACAACTGTAACTGTAACTGTAGGCATTGACTTTCAAAAATTTCCTTTCCTCATTTCTTTCTCCTTCATATGTATTAAACTCGGGTGTGTGATATTATATTCCGTACATCCATGGTTTTCAGTATGACTATCTGGTCTATAATATTTCACTGTGATTGAAATTGATTAGCACTGCTTCCTCCAAAGCCAGCAACAGTCTCTAAATAATAAAAAGCATAAGAGTCATTTAGCATATATCCAGCAATAGCACTGACACCTTTGGCACTATTGGTCCCATTTGTGAGGTGCTACACAAATATGAGTGAACACTGTCCTAGCTCTCAGTTCACAGTTACTGTAAAGAAACATGCTTCCTATAAAATAATACTATTTCACCAAATAAGTCAAGCTTATTTCTGGCCCTAAGTTGCAATAGTGTAGCTTCTGAGCCTTAAGGACAGTGTTAGTCTGTCCTTCCCCAATGTTTCTCATTTCAGCTGCTGCAGGCTGCCACTGGCTGATCCAGCCATGGAGCTATGACGTGGGCCGCATCTCTGTTACTGGGATACAAATATCTCTTTTTTCTTTTTCTAAATATAGCTGCAGTTACAAATGGCCAGCCATTAGTGAACTGAATATTCAACAATTTCAATTAAATTGATTGTAGCTATACTTCAGTTTTTACTGAGCCTGTCTGTGGTATCAGAAACACAATATGGATTGCATGCCTCTTCCAAAGATCAACCTATATTTCCAAACCCTAAAAGTGTATGGGTTTGCCATTAAAAACAATAAGTAAAGCTAAAAAAGTCACTACATGCTTAGAACCATCGTAAGATTAGAACCTATAGTCCTACAAAAGAGCAATTCTTTAAACAGTCTTCTGTGATCCCTAAAATTATAGGAGGTTTGAAAGGGTCTATTGATTCTGTGGCAGAACAATAGATGTCCTGTACTTAACTCCTTAATTGATTTTAATGATCCTGATGGATACTAGCCAAAGAGTTGGAACAAGTTATAAGGTCAAACCAAATTATTCTTTTTGAACATTTCCGCAATCAAATCTTCTTATGTTATAAATTAATTTGAAAAGGAAAATGGTCAATTATAGCACTTCATAATTAGAAACCCACATGCAGAAAAGCTAATGAGATGTATCTGAGATTTTCCATGCTCCATGGAGGCTCACAGTAGAAGAAACCGAATAATTGTTTTTTGCCATATTGCACACGGAATTTCACTCAGTGTGGAAAGAAAATACACTCAGGTCAATTACAAGGGGGATTTTTTTTGGTCAGCATATAATTAAATGTTTCATGCACAACAGTTTTAGGAAAAAACAAAACAACTTTGTACTTCAAACCAATTTTAACATTTAAGAGTTTGAAGTATTAAAGGTTAATATTTTACCTGATAACCAGCTCATCTGCAATATGTCTCTGTGGCTAGGTACACTTAAACCAAGAAAAATGTGACAAAATTCAAATTATCATAGGACTGTTCCACTGTGGGATAACTATTTCTCTTTTCCAGGCAGGTTGCTTATCTTTCCTTCTCTGTCCCAAACCCTGATGTTTTCTGGCCTTACCTCCTCTATTCTCAAAGATGGTGTGAAACTCAGGGGAGAGAGTATTTGAAGGAGTCAGTGCACCCTTCAAACCACACGCTGGGGACAAATGGCCACCCTGTACAAGCAGGGAGCAACTGTGGAGCAACTTAGGTCGCAGTAACCTTCTATTCATGATGAAGACCTCTGCTCTCTGAGCAGCAAGACACTCTTGGCTTGATATCATATTAACCTGTGCTTCAGATGAAGTTTGGAAACATTTCTGCTTCACTTTTCTTCCTTCCTCTCCATACCTCTGTCCCTTCCCATTAATTGTCCCTCCCCAATCCCTCCTTATAATACTTTTATCAATAATTAAAATATTTATAGTGAAATGCAAACACCGAAGTTAAATCAACAGCAATCTTTGTGCCAATAGCACACCTTCATGAGTCACCTTGGTTCAGGCACATTTTACAACACGCAGAGAGACTTTGCAAGCAGGGCACAGCACAGAGAGCACAGAGAGCACAGCAGTTATTTATTGGAGGTAGTGCATGCAATAGATGGCCAGGACCAGCACAGTTGCAGACTGAACACTAATATGTTCCTCTGGCTGGACAAAACACTTCTGCAGACAGCTCTCTGTCAGGGGCGAATTGGAGAGCCTTTGCTTGCAGAGAAGGCTGAGCCTTGGTCTTACCGTGTCACCCACTACAGGTTCCCCNTTTTTTTTTTTTATTTCTTCACTTCTTCTTACCAGGTGTTTTGAATCCTGGAACTGCTAGACATTATACAATATCTGTGGCTGTGAGACATCTTATCTCTTACCTGCCATTTGGTGGCTCCAGCCCCAGCACCTTCTCACACCAGTGCAGCCACGCAGAGCCCAGGTCATGCACCAGGTCTGCACAGACACCAGGCTTTGAGTTAGAACGGTTGCACCCTTGGCTTCAACACACAGCTAATGGTTTGCTCATCTTCTTATTCAACCTACCTTCAAAAGTATGGAAGCCAAATTAAGTTTTAGAATTGATCCTTTCCTAGAGGAAATTCAAATTGGTTTTGGTTCTCCTAGATGGAGGGAACACCTTGGGAGGAGGCACAGTTGATCAGGAAGATATCTGTACATCATGCCAGTCCCTACCTGACCTTTGTGACAGTCAGGATCCCTTAAGGAGCCACAGGTAGATCATTGTCTGTTGTCATTGGGAACTGTATTGCTGCCTTTTGGGGGTGGAAAAATAGAGCAGCATCCCCTGTAACACAAGAACCTGCAAATTATTTCAGTGAGCTCCTGTTGCTGGTGACCCCATGAACTATAAAATTCTATGAAAAGTGATCTTGTCATAGCTACTTTTATTAATGTGGCAAGATACAAATGAAAAAAAGCACCAGTAGCCAAACTGATGTAACTCCAAAGGTTTGCTGGTGCCACCACAATCTATATCAGCTTAAAGCCCTAAATCTTATAAATTGAGTATTTTAAAAAAGTTTTGTTAAAGTTAGATGAAATGAATTGGCTGCATGACCTTGCTAAAAAGAACAAAACTGATTTGTTTTCTAGATGGAAGTGCTCGTACTTCAGCAACAAATCCTGACCTTTTTCTGTAGTTCATTTTCTTTGGTTTAACAATTTCAGAGCTACTATTTTCACTTGCAACTGCTTATGGAAAGCTTTGAGGTTGTGAAAAAGTTAGCAAACTTTCATATTCTTATCTTTCTCCAATCTGCTGCTTAAAACAAATCACCAGAGTCCTGTGGGTTGACAATCACTTGCAAATGAGGTACTGGTTTCTGCATGTTAGAAAACTCTTTTGTAGCAAATAAGTATGGACCAGAAAGCATACAACAGATTTTTTTTAACTGGGACGCGCTTGTAGTGGTTATGAAAGACTGCTTGCAGTAAAAACAAAATCAGGAGACATTGATATAAGATAAGATAGATATTGATACATTTTAAGTGAGATAAATATTTTAAAATCCTAAAATGTATGCAAGTAAGGACCAAGTGAAAAGACTGGGTGACCAAACTATGGCAAATAGTTCACATAAAGCTGCACAGTCCCAATTAAAAAATAATTTTGAGACTTTTTGCACCTCAAAATAGATTTTAGGAGTTTCAATTAATTTTATGGTGAAAATGTTATAAATCGCTCAATAAGATATAGAGGCAGTTCATGTAGGCTCATAAAGTTTAGTTTTTACATAAAGGTAAAATGGATAGGCCCTGTTAAGGAAGGTCACTTTGGTGGTCAGTGAAGGCCTTTTATTCATAGGCATTTGTTTCTTGCACTATTTTTAATTGCAGAAGGTATACTTTAACATCTGCCTTTTCTCTAAGAAGAGACATTTATATTTCATATCTTCACTCTCAGAGCGTTGTGGATTTCCTTTATGCTGCCCTGACTGGGCAAAGAGCCATGCTGCTGGCACAGACCCTGCCCACCGGGGCTGACCCCACTCCACACTGCAGCACAAAGGTCTCATGGCAGATATCAGCCTGGTGGGAACTTAGAGGTATTTTACTTCCTTTAAGCATGTGAAAACAAAGCTCAGTTTTTAAGCTGTGGGATTCATACAGATTTATGCAGACTACAGCACAGGAGGCAATTCTCTCTTCCAGAGTGTAGTGTTTGTACAGTTTTTGCACAGGAAAAAGTTAAGCAGAATCTGTCATTGCAGAACAAAGAACAATTGTCTTTCTATTAATTAATATTCTTTTTCTGTTTTCCTTTTGGAAAACAAAAAAAGAATATTATTTGAAGTTCATTTCATATACATATTACACTTGAAACAGTGCTACAGTATGTAAAAATCAATGCAAATGCTTAAAGTTCTGGTGAAATTAAGATGCACTTGGCGACTGAGTGTCATAGTGAGAAAAACCTAAGAACCACAAGGGCTGCATGCTGTACATGATTGGGTACTACCTAGTGTTCTCTGGAAGTAAAATAACCGCAGCTGAGTGTGAAAAGGAACATTAGCTCCTTGATCTTCATACCACTGGGGTCTTGCAGAAAGGTAAAGACTTCCTTTACAACATGAAGAACACATCAGATTGATCTGGGAATGATAAAAATTTGTATTGAAGTAAACTATTAAGGTGTGGTGAGCTTTCAAAAATTTTTGGGTAGTTTTTTTTCCTACTTATTATTTTTATTTTACTTTATAAGAGGTACTTTCATAGGGAGTGCTGTATTTTTGAAAACTTCCATGACTCTTAGTGAGATAAAGGAAGTTTTAAACAAATCATTTTGATAGGTCACAGAAGGTTGTTCTTTCCGATAGTGCTGTACTGCAAATGTCAGAGTTGGAGAATACAAAAAAGAAAAGTTAGAAACCAGATAGAAAACATGAAATGGGAACATGATTTGATAAATATATTCCTTGTTTTTATTCATGTTTCAGACACAGGATCTACTACTAATTATTGAAAAAAAATGTAATTGAAGTTGGAAGAGACCTATGAAACTTATCTGCTCCAACTTCAGCCCAAAGCAGGGCCAAACTAAAAATTATTAGGAGCTGGTCATATCTTTTCCCAGTTGAGCTGACAATCTCTCCAAAGTGGGAGGTTCCAGAAGAACATCTGGGCAAATGATTTGACCAACACAGAGAATATTTTCTTGTTAAAAACTATTTAAGTGTTCATTGATGAAACAGATGCCAGTTACCTCTCAGACTTTCAGGGTGGAGCTTCTGTCAATGTCTCCTTGCACTTTCTCTATAACTACACATTAAGTAGCAGAAGAAAGCAAAAAGACCCCTTCCTATCCCATCCCTTTTCCACATTTGCCAAACCACACTCTCTCAGACTCTTCTCAAAAAATCATTTGCTTCAAAATCTATAAGAAAAGATTGGGAAATGCCACAGGCAGTGTATGCAGACTGCGTATCAGACTCAATTGAGTGAGGAAAACCAGACAGATTTCTAACATTTTTTTCCCACCTTTCAACCATTTTTGGGCTTCTTTGTTAGCCACATAACTTCAGCATATTTTCAGGAAAAAAAAAGATTCAAGAAATAGAGTGAATGAAGAAAGTACACTCCAAAAGAAAAGGGGGAGGCAAGAGACTATAGCAGAGCTTCTATAGAGATTTGCTGGAGGCTAACACCAATTCTAATCCAAATACTACGTCTGGCCCAGAGTAGAGCTCACATATCATTAGCTTTTGTATCTTTACTTAACACATTTCTTATTTTTAACCAAGTCTCTCCAGGCAGAAAGAAGCAAAGACTATTTTCCAGGAAAGTTTTCCAAGCAGTAATTTAGTTATGAACAGACTCTTTTTAAAAACTGTTTTTCTGAAGGGCTAGAAGCAAGATGAGGGGACAAAGTGAATAGCCTAATTAGCAAGCTGAATACAACACTAGTCTGGCATCTGAAATTAGTGTACACTGCTTGCTGGATGAGAGATTCACTTCAAGGCCTCTTTTGCTGTTTAGTGTGAAATGTCCTGTGAAAAGGAGATGGATCCAGAACCTCCTCCCAGGTAGAAATCATGTTGCCACAGACCAGCAGTTCTCACCATTTGAAGTAAATTGCCCTTAAAGAGTCTTCTTGAAAGGATAGCTGCCTATGACTGAAACAAACAAGGCAAGCATGAAATGATTGAACCTGGAAATGTGAAGCTTGTAAAGTGAGATCTGTCCCAAGATAGCACTATTACACAAACTCTTTGTAAGGGCACATAAGTACACATAGGAGTGTGATCAGATATCACGTTAGGGAGTGGGAATTAAGTTATGGGGTGGCAGACACAGGGTTGTACCAAGATTCACTGTTCTGTGGCTGGCCAAATGGGTTTGACTAAATTTTGTCAGGAATGTAAATAAGTCCTTTAGACTAAAACAATCTCAGAATCTGCATACATGATTCAGAGGGAGTTTTGAAGCCTGCAAAGTACAGTGCTTAATTGCAATGAAGTAACAAGACAGCAGTGTGGCTGAGATTTCACCCAGTTTTCTTGAGTTCACAAAGGTTAGGTACCCCTTGGCATGGGGATCACATGTGGGGACATCCTTCAGCAGGTCCCAGGTTTGAACTTTCACTTCCTGCACAGCACTGCAAAGGCTTTGTTTCTGCCACCATACTCACCACTTAATAGCAGAACAGGTTGCAAACTTCACATCCTAAAGGGTCTAAGTAAAGTCTTAGGCCTAGAGTTTTAGAGACATTTAATGGCCTTGATCTTTAAGGGGTACTTACATTGAAGCTTGATTACATAACTGCACGCACATGTGTGTCAGTTAGCTCAAACTGCAAACATCAATGACATCTGAAATCCAAGACGGGGCATGAAATCTTCCTGTTGTGAACAATTGTGGATTTAGAGTACAAATGGTCACCTATAAATCAACTGTATGAAATAGACTGAAATTAGTCAGGTAGATTAACTTCAGTTCCCTAGGTACATAGCCTGGGGAAGTCATATGGAGTATGGCAACATTAATTGGTTTATGCTGTAAATTATTCCCAGCCTTAAAGCCTTTAGGCTTTACTACTACTCATTAGCTGGTTTTATTTTCACTATTCCGGTGAGGCCCACAAGGTAGTTATCATCTTGGCTGCCTCATGTAGGAGAGCTTCTATGCCAGGCCTGAGTACAGATGCAGTTTCTACTCTGTTTTATGGCCAGAAAAACGTTAAGGGCACGCCACAGATCAATTCATGGCACAGCAATGCAGATTTAAGTGTTACGATACCTCTTCTTCAGTTCCACCCGGTGTGAAAAACCCAGTAATGGTAGAGATATTTCATCATTTTTCTCTTCCCTTATCTATATGGGAAGCAAGTGGTGTTTCCTCGTTTCCTTTACTGTGTTGTAGCCCTGCCTTGAAGCTCAGGTTCAGCTGATGCAGGCTCTCTGTTTCTAGTGACTCCCTGTGCTTTAACCTGCCTACAAAAGCAGAGGGAAGAAAGCTATAAAACAATGTACATCAATGTAGGTATGCAAGAATATTATTTCAGTGGTTGGTATTTAGAGGAACAGAATTTTCAATCGTTTGGGAAAAAATGAAAAGTGTGGTGTTTTTTTTTTTAAAAAGCAGCATTTTTTATACCCAGTTTCTGTTCATTAGGAACAACTCATAATTAATCTTTCTTATGCTCACTAGTTTTGTAATATTTAATGAATTTGAATACAGCACATGCAGTAGATATGTTCACAGGCAGAACCAGACAAGTTTTACAGTTTCAAGTTGCATTTAAATCTTTCCAACAGCCAAGGTATTATTTATTCTTCCTTATCAAATGTTGACTTCTGCTGAAATCCAAATCCCACCTTCTGTTTGGAGCAAAGCTGTGTATCTAGTGAGTGGTAGACTCAGAACAATTTTTTCTTTGCTACCTGGATATTCATGCAGACATTGCTTTTTTCCAGGCACCATTCAAGTCTTCAAGGGAAATTCATTGGAGCTGCAACCTCTGCTCTTGTTTGCTTCTCAAAATGCTCGGTGCCATCTAAACAGACTTGTTTCAGCTGTAGCAATCCATGCAGCTCTTAGCCTGACACTCCCTGCCTGACACAAAAAAAATCCAACAGACATGAAATCACACTTTGGAGTAACCTAATGTTATCAATATCTAATATGTACAGCCCAATAGGACTTAATGAGAGGATACAAAAAAGGGAGAAAATTTTTCATGAATGCATAAGAGAAAAATATTGTAAAATGTAACACAGACTGCATACTAGATGAGGGTAACTAAATTAAGTTACTGAAAAAATGAATGAGGTATCAAAGTAAGGCATTAAAAATAGCTTGCTAAGAAGATGAAAGTACTTCAAGTGGAACATGTGGAGGTTACCTGATCCTTCCAAGTCACTAGGAAAGTTAGATCACCTGTCACATTGTACGTTTAAGCAGCATTTTTAAAATATGTGAAGAAAACCGATAACAGTCTGGGCGATTTCAGAAAAGCAACTATAGCACCAACATTCAAAACCAGAATTTGTGTACTTAGTGAAACTTATATGATGAAAAAGCAAAGGAGCTCATGTTGAACATCCCAGATACCTTTGTTTTGAAAAAGCCATAAACAGCAAGTTGTTAATATCTTTTAAAGTATTTTGCAATGAAGAACATTTTATTGTTATATGAAATACTAACTAATTAAACATAGACATTGCAGCTATAAAGTATTTGAAACAGACAAACTTTATGACAATATAGTTTGTTTGTTCTCACTATCAATACATATTGCCTTAAACAGGAAAAGATACATCTTCCTAAAGAGTACATAATGAAAAATATAATAAAAGATGACCTATCAAGCTGTGGAGAGATATTACAATGATAAATACTTCTTGCAATTTTAGCACATCCATTATTATTGCAAAAATATTAATAATAACTCCTCAATAATATTTATAAATTAATTTAAATTGTGAGGTTTTATTGGGTTTGCTTGGCAAGGTTTTGGTAGTGGAAATTCACAGGTGTGGCTTCTCTGAGAAGCTGTGAAGAGCTTCCACTGTGTCCAATGGAGACAATGTCAGCTGGCTGCAACCCCAGTCAGCAATGGCGGTAACAGACTTAAGAAGGGGAAAAAATTGCTGCACGACTGCAGCTGGAGAAGAGTTAGAATATGCAAGAGAAATATCTCTGCAGCCAGCAGTGTCAGTGGTGCTCCAGGTGCCAGAGCAGAGATTCCCAGGCAATCTCTGATGAGGACCACGGTGGTGAAGACCATCGTGAATCAAGTGCGTCCTTGCAGGCCATGGAGGTCCACAGTGGAGCAGAGATCCACCTGCAGCCCATGGAGGACCCCATGCCAGAGCAAGTCAATGCTCAGAGGCAGCACAGCAAGTCAATGCTGTGACCCTGTGGGAAGACTTTGCTGTATCAGGCTCCTGGCAGACCTGTGAAGAGAGGACATCACTCTGGAGTAGTTTGCTGGCAGGGCTTGTGACCCCATGGGGGACCCACGCTGGAGCAGCCTGCTCCTGAAGGACTACATTCCATGGAAGTGACCCACATTGGAGCAACTTCAGCCCATGGGAAGGATCCACCCTGGAGAAGCTAGTAGAGGACTATCTCCTATGGAAGGAACCCCATGCTTGAGCAGGAGAAGAGTGTGAGGATCCTCTCCCTGTGGAGGAAGCAGTGGCAGAGAAAATGTGAGATGAACTGACTACAGCCTCCATTTCCCATCTGCCTGTGCTGCTGTGGTGGGGAGGTAGAGAATTCAGAAGTAAAGTTAAGGTCAGGAAGAAGGCTGTGGCGCAGAAAGGGTGTTCTTAAGATTTAGGTTTATTTCTCATTATCCTATTCTGATTTGATCAGTAATAAATAAAACTAATCTCCTCAAGTTTTGTCCATGACAGTAATTGGTAAGGGATCTCTCCCTGTCTATATCTCAACTCATGAGTCTTTTGTTTTATTTTCTTTCTCCTGCCCAGTTGAGGAGGGGAGTGACAGAGTGGCTTTGTTGGGCACCTGACATACAGCCAGGGTCATCCCCACCAAAGACTTAAAAATATAAAAAGTCAAGGACAGAACAAAAAATTTGGGGAGATTTTAAATACAGCCAAATATGTCTTGATAAGTCTTGAAGAATATTATTTTATTATGAAACAAAATATCAATAGAGATTTTAGTGAAACGTGAATTGAAAAGTTAAGCAAAAATATAAATATAATTCCGTGATAATACAAGAGAGAATGAAGTGCAAATTGCCATTGAGGGCACATTTTTGCTGCAAACTGGCTGGAGGACATGTATAATTTCAGTTTCACGTGGGAAATTATGTTAAGAGTTCAGCTTGGTAAACATGTAGATACTGTTTTCTGTTCTGAATGTAACAGATAAAAAACCCCAAAGTCATTACTTCTGGTATTCACGATAAAGCAGAGAATAAAATAGGTGTAGGGGGTTTTTTGAGGTTAGAAACTGAGCTGCATTTTGTGCAGCTTGAAATAGTTACACAGAATTAAATGCATGAGAAGGAATCAGTAGTGGACATCTCAAAAAAGTATACCTTTAGCGCTGAGGAAAACCCCCTAGCAGTAGGGAATTTAGTTGATACACAACTTTCCTAAATAGGCTTGAAAACAAAGCAGATTAAGATATTAAACATTTTACTAAAATATATACCGTTGTGACTAATCTCAGCTGAATCTGGATGGGTATAGGTTGAAACAAGGGCAATTTTTGTTTCATCATTTTTTTAAGAATGTGAAACTTGGACCATTGCGCTAGACCTAGTATTTTGTAAACTCATTTTTTGTACAAGTGTTTCCTAAGCAATGTTTAGTTGTGTCTTTTGATAGGTCTTTAGCATTTGGTTGTATTCAACTTGTTCTGCTGTTCTTCCATTGAGAATTCAATTTAAAAGCCTGTATTCTTTTTCTCTGTTTGGCTTTTGGGATGAGACTGCACTTTTTAGGGCTGCTTCATAAACATAATTGTCTAAACCTCTTCCTGACCTTTGCTGGGAATGTTGATGAAATGATTTCAAGCTTTTTTTCTGTCTTCCTCTTTCTGAGCAAAATTTTACAATTTCCAGTATAAACAGACTCAACGTCTTCACTGATTTGGATCACTGATGCTTCTGTGATAGACAACAGTAGGTTTTTGACAAAGTAAAAGCAAAGTTTAGCAAATAAAATTCAGAAAAGAAATATGCTACTGAATTGCCTGTTCCTATGGACAGCATGTCTGTGATAATGCCTTATCAACCTCTTGTAGCAACTTCTTAAAAAACATTTGGTCTTGTAACAGGCAACATCACATTTCTTAGAATAACTTATCCTGGGGCTCACGTAACAAATAGAGGGAATCAAAGACCTGCATCTCTGCAATAAAAGACACTGTACAAGCCAAGCCAAAAGCAAGATGCAGTCAGTACTCATCAAGCACTCTGATGCCTTACTACAAATTTAAAAGGTGCAGCAAAACACCTGTGAGATTCTTTCGGGTATCCACTGGGTACCAGAATGGTCATGCCCAAACAACTGTGCTTGGAGCACTAGACAGGAGGTATTGATATGTAGCCAAGAAGTGTGAAACAAATGTTGACTTGCTTAAAATGTCAATAATAAACTCTCCCAAATTTCAAGAAAAAATAATTTCACCTCTACCTCATTCATAGCTCTGGCAAGAACATCTTGTTCAAAATATAAGTAATGACGTCTCTGAGTTCCTAGTCACAATCATAAACAAATGCAATAACAATTTCTAATCTTTGTGTATTTGCTTCTGCTTTATAAATGCCAAGAACCAAGAACCAAATGTTCAATATAGTCTAATTAGATTTGGCATAGTAAAAAAAAATCTTGATTAAAATTAGGGCATTTCCAGTACTGTTATCTTTATTAAAAAGAATCTACTATTATGCATTTTTTTACAAAATGTAAGCTCATTAGTAACGTACTGAACTTAGGCAATAGGAATAAGATAGGTTATATATTGTCCTAAAGACTTATGAATAATAGAATATAATATGTTTGCGTATAATGATTACTCTAAAAATAAGATTTATATGAGTGTTCCACATACTTCATATGTATGAAGTTCCAGAAACTTCATACAAATTTATTATAAGGCTTTGAAGTGTAATTTCAATCATATTTTAACTGGATTTTTCACTTCAGTGATGACTGATAAAAATGCAACTCCTTGTTCTTACCATCTTTCTACAGAAAACGCTTTCACAATAGCAATAATTCATATACAATACATTCTTCAATTTTTCCATAAATGTTTTTTGTCACTTGATTTTTACAGCTGGAAAACAGAAGAGAGCTAAAAAATTAGTCTTGTTTGTGAGCTCATTCCAAAATGATGACTGAGTTCTGACATACTTGTTATAACAAGTTTTGTGATCAAGATAGATTAAAGTTATGGTATTTGCGACTGTGATTTTATTTGCTTCCAAAAGTAAGTTCTAAGCTTTTGTCTATTCTATATCAATCTTCACAGCTAATCAATTTAGCTATCTCACATAGTTTGACAGCCCTTCTGAGGTAGAAAATAGATACAAGATTTTCTATTTTAGAATCAAAGTATCATAGAATGGTTTGAGCTGGAAGGGTCCTTAAAGATCCTACAGTTCCAAGAGCCTGCCTTGGGCAGAGGTACCTTTCACTAGACCTGGTTGCTCAGAGCCCCATCCAGCCTGGTCTTGAACACTGCCAGGGATGGAGCATCCCCAGTTTCTCTGGGCTACCCGTTTCAGAGTCTCACCATTCTCACAGTAAGGATTTTCTTCCTAATACCTAATATAAACATATTCTCTCTCAGCTTGAAGCCATTCCCCCTTGGTCCTGTCACTACATGCCTTTGTCAAGAGTCCCTCTCCATCTTTCTTCTAGATTTCTTTTAGGTACAGTAAGTCCACAATTAGGTCATCCCAAAGCCTTCTCTTCTCCAGGCTGAGCAATCCATTAGATAAATTCTCTTAGCCTTTCCTAAGAGGTGCTCCAGCCTCTCCTGTGATGGTCAGGCTTCCTTAGCTGGGAATTCAGTCATATAAAGGCGTAAGTTTTGATGTCTTGTAAGCAAAAGACTACAAAATACAGACTATGGTGCTACCACAAAGCCCAGGAGAAGTCATAGTGTTTTCATAGTTCCAGAGTGTTCTGTATTTTAAGAGATACATTAACCATGAAAGCACCCCTGTAAAAGTAAAGAGTAACACTGCCAGGAGGCACAACTAATAACCCTGTAATTGAACCCTATGGGCAATTAAACAAACAAGCAATATTTCTGTGGTATCCTAGAATAGACCTTTTTTATGGTTTTAATATTACCTCTAATGCCAGCCACAGCCATCATTGTGTTTCCAGTAAATCTCTCCTGACATTCACAAACCTGAGACAATTTAATTCAAATTCAGAATTTTTCAGTAGCCAGAGGGAAAACCAACTAGTGAGTTTTCCCTTTTTCGGGTCTCTCAAGTACACTTTCTCCATCTCAAAATCTATGTTTATAATTTTACATGTCTTTGAGACTGGTGAAACAGGGTTAGAAATTTGACTTGGGGTAGAAACCAATTTTGGATTCAGCTAAGGTCTGCTGTTTAAAACTTGTATAGTCTACTAAATTGCTGTGCACAAAAGCCTGCAAAAAGGACAAAGAAGATTCAAGGCTGCTTAAGAAAGGAATGTGAACTTCCAAGCGAAATGGGAGATAAGAGGGTCCCCCCTTGAACCTTGGAGCAAGACAGAGCCAAAGTTGAGGCTGCGGGAGATGGTCAGGATGACCAGAAAGCTCTCTGTACAAGGATTAATAAGAACTAATTGTAACTAGTAAAATGAATATGCATGAACCTACTTTTGCATATGCAAAAGTAAGGGGGATAAATGAGACTCGGGACTTTTAGGGGGCGTGCATGTCTTTTGGGAGAATAATCCACATGTGCCCAGTGCTGAATAAAGATACATACCTACTTCCCAACTTTTACAAGGCATGGAGTCATGGAGTTTTTTCTGCAAATCACTGGCAGGACGAAAGGTATTTTTTAATGTAACATTGTAGAGTCATCTGTAGAGTTACGGTGGCTATTATGATAAAAGAGTGCATTATTTTCATAATTAAAAGGAAAATGGAATTCATCTGTAGTGTAATATTTCCTCAATTCTATCATGCTTATCAGTGCCACACACACTGATAAAGGGTCTGATACTCCAAGACACCTAAACTCTTCAGTTAACACTTAATTTTAAGCATGGATAATAAATAAGCTCTGTAAAAAATAAATAAGCTCTGTAAAACAGCTACATACGGGATTGCTCTTCAGATGACTTCATCTCATGTTACTATGAAGAAAGTTTCTGTATTTTACCTAGCCCACTCAAGACTGTTAAAATAAGGGTTACTGAAAAGACCCTACATTTTGTATCTGGTTCTTTATTAAGACAACACCACTCAGTGGAAGACATTATATGGGTAAGAGCATCCCAGGACAGATCTGCATTTTGTACTTTCAGTGTTCCCTGACAGTGAAGAGAAATGAAAGAAGACAAACAAAGATCCAGCCGTTGCTTCCTTGAGTCTGGTCACAGCTCTCCCTTGAGTGTAGCCTTGACTCTGGACACAGTGAGTGCTTAGGCTTGCCTGGGCACGGGAGCTATTATGGACCTGCAACTGGAAACTTTGAGAGTCAACAGGTAGAACCACCTTGAGACTGACCAGAGACGAGGTAAAGCCCCTTCATGGGCAACTGCCTGGGTCAGGAAGCCTGTGGCATGGACAGCCTCAAAAGCTGCCTGCATTCTATCAGCTCATCCCTTATTTGTGAACCTCTGACAGCCCTGAGGCACAGTACCAGTTGTTGTCTTGAGAGAAACATCCCATGCCAAAGGTCCCCAGCAAGGCTAGCAAATAACCCCAGGAGGTCATATCTCTGTTTCCTTCAGTTCCCTCAGTAGAATGGGAGCACTTCTGTTTTGTAAACATTGAGCTTTTAGGATCTTTTGTGTGATTTTTTCCTTTTCCCCATTGCTCATCTTATCCACATCAAAAGGCTTTTCCTCACTGTTGCAATCCCTGGACAATGAAGTCATCAGTGAGGGGTCATTGACTAAGAAGAGCTTTAAAAGAGTAACTTGTGCTCAGTAAGGCTATCTCAGCAGTTAGTTACTCTTAATTAGCCTTAATTGCTCAACATTGCTCAAGGAAGAAGTCACAGAGAGAGACAGGGCTATGGTAACTTTTGTTACTCTGACAGAAGAGCAGGCTGTGATCAGTGCTGGCATAGGACAGAAACCTCTGGGAAGACATGAGAGGTACAGTGAGCAGCAGAAAAATTATCCAGGCAAAACAAGTAAAGTTATTTGCTTATTCTGTAATATCATCTCTACGGTAATTTAGGGCCATAAGGTATTGCCTTTCTGACAATATCAAGAATTAAAAATGTCAGTTTACACAAATACACACTTATTTCTGAGATTGCAGTGTGACAAACACAGCACAGACAGCCTTGTGCAGCATGCAAACAAGGCATCTTTAATTTCCTTTGAATGCTCTGAACTTTTGACAAAAGATAAACCAATAACGGCTGAATATTACTTATGATCACTACTGGTGTATGATATTCTCTCCTTTTATATAAGTGTATCATACAGTCATTGTTCGGACAAAATTCCTCTTTCGAAACAATGAATCTCTTACATAAAGAAGGGGAAAGTGCACTTCCTATACAGGTAATTGCTTTACATAACCTGCTGCTAATTAAATATTTACTTTGCTCTCTGAAAGCCCACTTCATTGTAACTCTGAAAAATAAAAGCCACAACCAGTTTTTCTGGTTGAAGAATTTTGTTTCCTGGGTAAATAAAATCAAATTATGCCAATAAAGTTGACACTGCAATTTGCCTGGGAGAACTATGTAGTCAACTGTAACACAGCAGAAAAAATATTGGTCTGGAAAAGGATAATTTTTATCAGAGGCTGATCAAGGATGGAGAAACACTAGGTTAGCCGATGAAATATGTGGATGATCATATCATACAATCTGAGGTCTGTACCAGGCTGGTTTAGCCCTTTACTTATCCATTTATATTTATTATGTGTGAATTTGTGATGCTACAAAGCTGAAGTACCCCTAAAAGTCTTCCAGACTTACCTGTAAGAGAAGTGAAACTCAAAGTGAAAGTAATATATCACCACTTTATTTTCTAGGTTTAGGAGGTTTTAGGAGGATAACACTATAACTGTATTAAAAATTAGTATGTCCAAGACACAGGGGTTGGCACTGAGACCGACAGATATGGGACAGCCTGTATCTTTCCCATGAAATGCCCTTTTCCTCCAGAATAGAGCAGCCCTCTTCAGCCTCAGTCCTTGGATCAGGCTGACATCCAGATTGCTTCAGGGACAGACAGGGGGACAGTCTGACAATGGAGATGATTGATTTTTTCTGCCCAAGGAATGTTCACTGGCAATGCTAATGTAGGTATATCCAGAATTAGTGGACAAATTACTTCTAAAACACTAATTCTAAAACACTTAAAACTGATAGAGAAAATAGGAATAGTTCATTAAATGTTTCACTACTTCAATGTATATCAAATTTTGTAAACTGAGATTTGTCAAAATCACTTCTTGCTGCTTCCTTACAAATTTGAGATTTTCTTTGCCCCTTAGTTACCAGAACCCTTTGCATCAGCTACTTTTTTTTGTTTGTTTTAATTTTCCCGTTTCTAATGGTCCATCAAGAGTCTAGGAGAAAAGAGCCAGTGCAGGCAAAGCTAGAGAAAGCAGTATGGAAACAGCACGTATACCTTCATCTATCAGATACCCAAAAATGGGCCTAAAGTTTTACTCCTATAATTTTTTCAAGGATATCTTTGGATATTTCAAAATGTGAAAACTTTAGGGCCAAATGCAGTCAAGAACTCTTCATGTGGGTATAGTCCTGGTATATCTCTCCTTTCCTCCTGTCTCAAGAGGCAAGAAATAAAAAGCATGTAATTTATCTGTTTAGGCCTGAAACTGTTTCCCATCTATTGCTTAACTGTTTTTTATTTTCCTTTGTGTTTTGTGACAAAATCAAATCATTAATGGGATGGGGGAATTCTCATCTGTGTGGATCTCATGAAGAAGATTTGTCAGTCCGGTAGAAGTTAGTGCTATATCTACCTTGTAAATGATAAAACCACACACAATTCTTGGTAAAAGAAAGCTTTAAGAATTGCCATTAGCATGCCATGGTGTATAAATGAGTAATAATGTCTGCAAAAAGAGAAACCTGCTTAACAACTTCAGCTCGGTTTGCAGTACTTTTTCATTGTTCATACAAGACAAACACAATTTTGGACAGTCTTCTGGACAGGAACAAAGTGAAGCCAAGGCTTTTGTAATGGCTTGGAGCAAATACTAAGAAGATAAAAGCATGAGGGAAAACTTGAGGCTGCAATTTAACTGAGTCAAAAGATTACCTTTATTTTTTATATTTTTTTAAATAAGCATGTTGTATTCATTTATGTTTAGATCATCTTGACATAAAACACCACAAACACTTATGATAATAGATTAATTCAGGACAAGATGACTTTTCTAACTTTCCCGATGACTTTCAGGGCTGAGCGCACCATGAAATAACTGAAAAGCAATACTTGAGATATCAGTATAGAAGTATAATCAACAGCTCTTGTGAAAATGCTTTTTTCATCAGCAGGCTTTGTAGAAGGATTTATGACAGGGTAAACCATTAGAATTATCTGAAACTCATATTTGCTGATCAGCATGCAGCTTCTTCATAGATTCCATAAGGCTAGTTTGCTTGGGGGGGCGACTTCAGCATAAAATTGGCAGCATGTTCTCAGGGGAGCAGATCCCAAATACTGAGGTGAGTACAGTTTGTACCCTATTTCATGAACCAAAGTCAATTCTTTATGTGTTTTATGTCTAACCCACTGGTTTTGGCAAAAACTCTGTTGCTGTGTGGTTTTGGGTTTCTTTATTCACAAATATTCAATATTCACAAATACTTTCTTTATTCAAAATACTTGGATTTTGTATAGACAGAAAACAGTCTTCCATACTCATTAGATTTTTCTAAAGAGAAATAGCTGTTTGCAGAACTGTGATGTATACCACAACTTTCTACACTTTTTTTTTACTCATCATGAGAAATGTAAGTCACAAAGCATCACAGCTTCATTCCACTTACAATATCATTTTCTTTGGATTTGGGCTTATTTATTATCTTCCATAGCTACAGGAAAACCGGTGCTCAGTAAAGTTCCTTTTAGGATGAAGAAAAACCCCAGAAACCCATTCCAGAAGCTATGTACCATTTTAAAATTATATATGATAACATCTTTTGTCTCATAGTGCTGGCACAAAGCCTTAGCACACGAAATGACTGTCAAATGCCATGGGTGCTTTAGTCTGCTGGTTTCTGAACAAATTAATGCGAGATTCAGCAGCCATGCAAGTAAATGGTTATAATCTGTCTTTCAGGTTTTGGGGAGTCTTACAGGATGTGAAAGCCATAAGCCATCTAGTTCATCTTTCATTCACTTGGGGAAAAATGATTTGTAGGTGTGTGTGCAAATGACCAGTCTTCTGTCCCCTCACTTCCACTAATACATGAACTTTAAAAAGTTAAAAAATAATAAGCTAAGAAAAGGACCTATAATGACAGCACATTACTTCCAAGCTGACTGACTTTTTTTCAGAAAATAATGGTATCCTATGTTGCTGTATTTATTAATGAGTTTCCAGAAAGCCATTGGTTGGAAAGTAAATTGACTGAGTTTCTCTGATGGACTGCAGCAGTTAGAGTAAGGGGGCAACAGCAGATGTGGGATTTTGAGAGCTCGCAGGAAATTTAAAGGTCTAGCTACCCATCAAGAAGAGACTGCTATATCTGAGCTGTCCTTTCCCTGAACCTAGTCATCTAGATAGTACACTACCCTGTAGTCCGTTTTACCAAGAGAGTCCATCACTCCACTACCTGGTTTGGTAACACGTCTGCAATTCCCCAAGGCAGCCAAGTGGTGATTTTGCTCAATAGCATTCATGCAGATTTTGAAAACTGTGAAAAGGAGAGAACAGCAACTCCTTCAATAATTTTTAGCAGTTGAAGCTGAAAGAGAGAGGCTGTTTAGGCAGTTGCTTAGTAAGGCAGATATAAGCTTTACTTTCAAAAGCCAAGATATCGTTTTCCTGTGATTTGCAAGGGCTCTGTCTTTTAAGGGAAGGAGCAGTACCAGCTCACTCAGCTTTATCATACAAGTAGATTATGGGGTGATCTGTGAACAATGTCTTTCTGAGGATATGCACCCTTTCTAGCATTCTGCAACAGAACGTACTTAACTGTGACAGCAACCTGAGGAGAAGGAGGAGGTGGAGTTTGGGGCTAGTGGGTGCTGGCTCCCTAGATCTTGTGGAAAAAAGTTTCATATACTGAGACCACACTCAGGGAACATCAAAACAGAAGAAATAGATAAAATCTGTTTAGATAACACAATCTAACTCTGAAAACAAAATAAAAAGCCAACCTCAGAATTCAATGTCTGAAGATCCTGGGAGAAAACCAAGAGTGACCTGAATACAGTGCTGGTGTGCTAGAATAAAACAACATTGATACAGCTCAGCCCTGACCTGGCAATTCCTCTGGGGGGAAAAAAAACACCAACCAACCAACAACAAACAAACAAAACTAACAAAAAAAAAGCAAAGCAATACAAACTAACAACCACCACCACCACCAGAAAAAAAAACCAAAAAAACCAAAACAACCCCTCAAGCAAGCCCCCCGCCCCCTCCCCCAATTAAAAATATCCCAAGTCCATTATTTCCCAGATGGAATATCTGGAGTATATTCCCAGCAGAATCACTGGAGTCTTTTTAGTTCCCTCAAAAATACTTATTCCATTTGGGAGTATTTGATGAATGAAGTTAAGCTTGTGTGCTCCTGTAGCCCCTGTCAGGATCATGCAGTGCTCTGTGCAAACAGACTGAGAGACAGTTGCTGCCTTCAGGGGTTTGCTTGCTCTTTGAAGGTGAAATGTGGAGATTTGGGTTAGCAAACAAGTAAAAGGAAGAGGAAATACTGAAGGATGATGGCAGCACTAGAGAATGCATGTGTCAGCAAGGTAAAACTGATTAACATCTACATAGGTCTGTAAAATCAGAAGGAACCATGATGGACACCTGTTTATCTTCCTTTTTTACAAATGCCATTTCTCTCTGCTCCTGCACTGTATGAAAATATTATTTCTTGCTGTATTAATCACTGTTGCAGTTGTTAACTTTGAGATGTGGATTAATTACTTTGCTCAATATTTCCTTGGAGGAGTTCTGTTTAAATCTCTTTTTAGACTAAGTATTTGAATTTTAACACTTGACTCCCATGTAGAGAATGTTTAAAACCTCATCCCAGGTGAAACCCTGAAAGTATTTATTTCCCTAAGATCTTGTAGCTGCACTTGTGCCTAGTGGACACCAGAAGTTCAGCCATGTTAAGCACTCATATTGGTTTAAATCTCTGTACAATCGAAAATTATTTCCTCTGTACAAAGTGCATTCTACAAAAATATTTTTCAAGTAGTGCCCATTGGAAATTGAAGCCTATGACTCAGTTTTTATTAAAGCAAGTTTATATTTTTATATTATGCAAGAAATAGTCTAAGAGACTAAAAGATCTTTCAAGGAAATTCCAACAAACTTTTCAGATGCCCTAGTCGGACACATGCTGTGACAGAGATGAAGAAACTTTCAGTTTGCTCAAAAGTTTCAAGTTACATGCAGTTTTTAGGGAGTGATCGAGTGAGAAGCAAAAAACTAGGGATATTATTGAGCTATGATGAACAGTATCTCTTGGAAGTATGCCTCTCAACATGAGAGTTAAGTGGAGATGAACCTATTACTTTCTTAGCTCATCTTTGATTAGATTGCATTTACTACATAAGTATTGTACAACATTTACAGGATAAAACTTCCTTTTAAACAGTACAGAGTGTGGATATATGAGTTGATAGTGTGTTTTATTGTCTTTCTGAAGAAATCTGAAGAGTATTGCTACCCGTTTGTGTTATTTTTCCCAGCTGAGAAAGCAGGATGTGAGTGAGCAGGTGCAGAGTTGGTACAACAGGGGAAACCACTAGCATGTTTTTTGAGAGAGTTGAGATCATAGAATTAATTTCTCTCCTTGGTCTGGACCAGACAAAATCTACTGATATAAGTGTGCAAGTTTTCCTCACACATTTGAAAAAACAAATGGGGAAGAGCTTTTGTTCTACATGTACTACCATATGTTTCCCAGAAATTCTTACTTTACTCTGCAACAACTTAGAAGAAAAGATACAGCCAGACTGCTGAGTACACTGTGAACAATTATGTGAGCTGTGCACTGCTTTGCTCTTTTCAAAGCAGAGTTCTGGTGCATGTTGTGTTAGTCCAGAAAAATGGAACTCCAAATCTCTTGCTGTTTTTGCTCAGTACAACTGCGTTTTGTATCATAACAATGTTCTGATACAGCCATTGGAGATATGTCAGGTGAGAGTGGATGCTAATCATTTGCCCTTTTAGAGGCACTTGTTCTCAGACTGAGGGGGTCTGGGAAAGTGAGGGCTGGTTTTCCCCCACCTGCACTGCAGATGAGCAGGCAGCCTGTGCAAAATGCAGGCTCACACCACGTAGGCAGGTTTCTCTCAGCAGGATGCAAACCAGCATCTGAAAGGCAGTGTCTGTAGGCTATCCTCACAGGTGCAGCAATGATTGCTCTAGCAATATTATCCTTCACTGTGCAAAAAGCCTTCTTTAACCTCTGCTTTCAAATGGTTTTAAGCTGCTGCCACATGTCAAGCACATAACAGCCAACACATTGTTATAAGCACACATGCTAAAGCCATTCAGCTCTGACAGCTTGAGCAATAAATGCTGTACTTTGGAAGGGAAAGTGATGCTGCTTACTGGTCCTTGTAGCCATCATTATTCATAATATGCTTATGGCAGGAGTGCTCTGTGTGCAATTACCAGAAAAGAAAAAAGCTCTGCCTGATTTTTTTTGTAATTATTATTGCAGGATTGTGAAGATAAGGTGATGTTTAGACTCTGTTGACAGAGATTTGCTATAGAAATTTTAAGTGCCTCTTAAATGTTCAGAAATAAATTTCTTCTTTTTTTTATGGCTATGATGGTGTTTTGCAGAAATTAATGGTCAGGTTTTGAACTGAATGTCAATTCCAGGAGAATATAAGGATGACCAGGATAACTCCTTCAAAACAAAAGAAAAACCTACCTAATCCTCATACATCACTTTGTTCCCTGTAGAAAATAGGTTTGAAGAGTTTATGAAGTTTCATGTGATGCCAAAGACTCTTTGAAAGGCAGCCATTTAAATGACAGAAAATGTATCATCAGAAGGTTTTGTAGGTATGGGGCAAACCTTGACATATACTTTTTTATGTTAGAAATTATAAAATGCTATAATATTTCATATGGTGTCACTATTCCTGTCAAAAATATTAAAATTATGGCATTGGTAAACTGTGTTATTTTAAAATCAAAATATGTCCAATTACAAGTCAAGACCTTATTCTATTGAAAGATGGTATCAATCTCTATTATTTTGATAAAACCCATCTTTTTCTTTAACAAAGACTGCTTTTACTGAAATCAGAGTCAGAAACTTTGATTTTTCTGTAAGGGAAATGAGGTTTTTGTGTGTATGTTTGTTGAAGCTTATTCATATGAAATTTTCAAATTAGCATCACTGTGATTTAACTTTGGTTTTGGGTATATTTTAATTATATTGCAAGGTCACAAATAGTGGAATGTTTAGACATAAAAGCACTTGAAATGAGATATGAAATCTTCTGCCCTGTTGACAGTTTTTATTCTTGGTGCTACAGACTTCACAAGTAACAGATTTTTTTTTCCAAGTTTCCCTTTACATTATGCCTGATAATCAGTCCAAATAATGATTCTGGCCAGATTTAGCTACATAAGTTTCATTTTAACTTTGAGTTCTATATTCACTCAAATATCCCTCATTTGATCTTACAAGGTAAAAAAGAAGTGGATTTTTTTTCTTTTTTTAGCTCAGTGGAGTTTGGCAATTTCAGGAATTCAGGTCTTAAGAAAAAAAGAATATGACAAAATAAAATGTGGGTGGAGGTTTGAATTCCAGGCTACAGATACAAGGTCTTTTATAATATGAATACTGAGATCCAGATAGTCAGTATATAAGGGATTGAAAGAGGTAACTTCAGCAACAAGGAAAATGAAATATGCTGTATTTTTTAACTTTTGCTTCTTTGAATCTGACTGATATTAAATCCAATTACATAAAAGATATTCTTTAGAACAAATGGAACGTTACAGCTTCCTCTGAAGTTAATCCAGGATTTTTGTCTCTGAACATACAATTCTCAACATCCCTGTAATTCTACCACTAACACATTCTTGCAGACAAGCAAGACTGGACATGAGCTATCATCCTCAATAAAGAAAAATAATTACCTGTTATTTCCCTAGCTCTATGAAGGTACTTGCAAAACTCACTGCTTCCACAATATCTTTAGATCTCACATGAAATTTTCCATCAGTTCACTACCTTCTTCTGTTAATCACTAAAATTACTAATTTTAATTTCAGCCTAAAAAAGATCAAAATATGCAGGAATAACTATTAAAAATGACTAGTTTTCTGCAGAGCTAACTCTTGTGAGCAGGACTATTCCTGGTGAAGGGAAATTTGATTAACTCTGTTTGCATAATAATGTAGTGATACTGGAAGTTTAATTCCAGACACCTACATTAAATGTCTAGGAATATCAGTTTTTCTGGATAGCTAGTGCAGAGACAGTTTACTGTAGAGCACAGTAGCACAGGGACTTTGACTCTCTTGCTCTGGAGTGTATGGAAGGAAAGCTGTTCAAGTCAATGAGTTGCATCTGGTTGGAAGGTCTGATGCTTGGCAGTGTAGCTGTGGGCAAAAGTGGCATTTTCATAGCCTGGCTGAGTTCTTGGGAGCAGCAGATGTCCCCAAAAGGCAGGCCACAAGTAGTCTGTCTTGTCCACTTCACCCTGCAACACAAAGCTGCAGAGTACGAAACCCTCCTTTCCAAGCAGTGGGCCGGAGTCTGGGAAGCAGCTCCTGAAACAGATGAGGAGATGGAGATAAAAGGAAAATGAGAAAAAAAGAGGACATATTGCAAGAAAAAGCTACATGATTATACCCTTTTCATTAGGACAGAATAGTTCAAATTTGCTTTCTCCTCTGGGAAGCATTCCACAAGTCCTTCTCCCACTCATCCTGCTGACTCACTTAAGCCATGGAGTGTTTTTTGGAGTAAATATTAACCTGTCCATTGAAATGCATCCTCTTAATAGTCTCACTTAATTGATGCTCTTGACAATTACTTTAATGCATTATTTAATCAAAGCCACTTTCAAAAGAATCGTTAACATACTTTGAGACAATAAGTTTCAAAATATAATTTTTCTTTTTTAATTCCCAGCAGTGGCAAAGGCCTCTCACTCTGCATTTTGAAGCAATCACCATGTAACATATTAGCAACCTGTAAGAAACTCCATTAAAATGAAAATAAATAGTCCTCTTACACACTGAAGGGCATACATCTCCATTTAGTAACCCTGGTAAGAATGCAGATAAGTTGATGGAGCTGCTCTGCTTATGTAGCAGACCCAAATTCAAACATATGAATAGGCTGATAATGCTTAAAAACTTCCTTTCCAGTCGTGGTCACTCCGTGACTGAGGATATTGTAACTCGAAGATATTCCTTAATCCAGGTTAAGTTGTTGCTTACCTTTTTGTTTATGTAAGTGGCTTACGTAAGGAAAGGGGAAGTCTGATTTCAAATCATTCTGCTTCTGATTAGCTCTGCAAAGTCAACAGAAGCTTTGTATTTCTCAACAGAAAGATGCAGGGATACTTTATCACAGTCATGACCTTTTCACATTATTTTTCACTGCTGTCTCAGTGAAGTTGACATTCCAGTTCTAGCACTGGCTACTCATCCACAGAGTTACACAACACCTGGTTTTGTGGACTGAAAGGGGGAAGGGTAGACGGAGAAGAGATAAAAAACACAAGCCATGGCAAAATAAACAATATATACATTTTTCCTTGATAAATATTATTTTTTAAATATCTGTTGAAGTGATTTTTGGGAAAAAAAAATGGGTGCCAAAAGGCTTGAGATGTATATTGTGCACAGGAAAGGGTGGGAAGAGCACAGAATTATGCCAAAGGAAGGGGAAGATGGAATAGGGCTGTGTTTTGCAGTTGTATTCTCACCATGGCTTTTTTACCTTGCTAGGGTGAAGCACCTTTGGGCTTGAGCATGTACTCTACTGTCTCTGTGAGGGTAGAAATATATTGTCCCTGTTTTCTGTTTCATGATAGCAGCCCTGAAACTGGTACCTCATGATAGCAACCCTTAATCTGGCACCTGAGTCATCTCCTCAATGCCAGCTGTTTCTGCAACAAACTCACAGGACTCACAACCAGGAGGTTTGAGGTGAGCTCAGTACGATATTATCGTGACTCTTTGTGGTAGCTGGTGTTTTCCTTTTAGCCACAAGTCCTGAGTTTATGCCAGTCCTAAGTTTCAGCTATGAGGAAAATTTGCCTGTTGTTGCAGAGAAGAGCTTAGAAATGGAACCTTACAGAATTTCTCAGGTTTCACATGAAGAAAATAAAAAGACAAAAGAAAACAGCTTTTAAGCCAGTAATTTTTGGGTATTTGTTTATTTAGATTGCTTTTACTTGTAAGTCCATTTCCTTTTTGTTTATATATGAAGGAGAATTTGCTTTAGAGAGTGTAACAGTACAATAAAATACACACCACGTATTTTTTTTTGCATGACTGTCCCGTGCATTTAACATCTCTCATTATGATTTCTAAAGGCAGGACTGCATCTGCGCTGTTGGACGAGGAGATCTATTGTCAGAATTACCCAGAATAACAGAGAACAAAGTCCTGTTGTGCGGCAATCTCCAGTAACTCATGAGTAACATTCTGTAATTACCTTGTTTAAAAAAATACCCTTACACAGTCTCTGCTCACAAGGTGCTGTGAATTATATTTGCATGAAGAACCTCATGCTTTACGTGAAATGGTAGAAATTGCTGGTTTTAGAGACTGTGTCAATAGGACTAAAGAAAAATGCACCTCACCAGGAGAAAAAATTCTGTTTACTCTAGGAGTGGGAAAAATCTTTCTAGAATTCTGGATTGCTGTTAGTGACCTGATTTCAGCTTTTTTATGTTCAGAAAGTGCTCTCTTGAGGAACTATGTGGGATATGTCACATACACACAGCCACAAAACAGGCTGACTCTCCTCCACCTACTGGAACAGTTAAATAACTGGCCTTTTGTTTTCTACCTTCTGGAAAACATCCATAACCTTGTCTCCTGGTACACATTTCTAACCTAAACTATGTATTCACTAGTTATTGCAGCAATTGTCAACTTCCTCTAGCTCTGAAATGGTTGTGAGGAATTCACCTGCTCTTATGTGAGAGCCAGCTGTCATGCACAATATCCAAAGGATTATTTGTACACCAACTGCATAACATTGACTTTTTTTGTTCTCTCCATAAAAAATTCAGGAGAGGCAATGTCTGGAAAGGCCTAAGCAGGCATTAAGGAATCATTCCTTTGCCATGCCTCCTTTAAATACCGTGCTGACATTTCCCAAAGCACATGAGTAAAACTGCACTTGTCAAAGTTAGTTTTCATTTCAATCAATACCAATGTGAAATATGACAGGAAAATAATTTATTATAGTTTCAAAGTCTATTGCAGATAGAGACTGTAAAAAGAACAAGGCTCAGAATTTTTAAGATAAGCTCCTGACTGAGGAATCATTCATTCTTTCTTTGAAAAAAGGATAGATTATGAAATTAATGCCATCTTTTACAACCTAGTCAAGATCACTGATTTTAGCCCTAAGAGAGGTTTCTTTGGTTTTTTTTTTTTTTTTTGTAAGTAGTGGGGTTTTTTATCTGATGGTCAGAGCTAGAAATCTTTTCTTCACCAAAAAACATCATTCCCAAAGCCTAAAACTTTCTGTGGAAGAAATCTGGCAGGATGCCAAACTTTCTTAATATTTGGATATAAGAATCTCAAGAGCCTGTAGGGATACAAAAAGTTAGCACTTGGCAGAGTCAGTGCCATAGAGAGTTACCATTTCCTTGATGTTTATTGCAATTCAGCTGTACAGGTGTTGGTAACTGTGAGATTGGACCATGTGTCTGTGAGAGAGTTAAATTCAGGTGCAATTTCAAAATCTTGCCCTGGTGATGTTGGGCAGGAGGAAACGAATGATACCCTGTGGTGCCAGTGGCGCCTGCTTGCATGCACCCAGAGGTGGAAGTCGGTGTCTGATTCTGAGACAAAATGAATATAACATTTCACACAGGAATGTGCTGCCCTTTTTATCTCCTTCCTTACTTAGTCTCCTATGTTCAGTCTAGCCTCAGTCTTTAGTGAAAAACTGCAGCCTACCAGCACTCAGTCTGTGTTTGAGAGACAGTGCTTCATTATTTGAATATGTGATTGTGCTTTTCTGTAATCAAAGCTAAAAGAAGTAGCAATCTTGTAGGAGAAATAAAAATGGCTTTGTAAGACAGAAACACAATTATTGGCAAATTTTTCATAGTTTATGTTTTCCAAAAGATATGCAATTCAATAATATTTCACGATCCTCTTCTTTTGGCTGTCTTGACTACTTTGAAGTCCTGCCCATGAGAGGATCTGGGGGAGGACAGATCTGCAACATTTTGTAGCTGCATCATAAAAAGTCTGCAGACTGCAAGTTGCTAATTATGCAGTTGGTCAGAGGAGCAACTTCTTGCTATTTTAGACAATTCATAATTTCATTTTTTGTCATTTTCCTTACAAATTGTTATCAGAACTTCATGTGAGATTTCTGATAATTGCTATGTAGGTGTGTGTGTTTGTGTGCATTTGTGCTTCAAAAATGCATATATATTGTACATATGGAGAGAAATTCCAATTTTTTCAGCAACTCAGGACATTGCAGTATTTTGGCTCTGATTTTATCCTCCAACTTTAATGTGCCCATTTCAGAGTAGAATTTCAAGCCTTTGTGAGAACTCGTAGAAGTCAGTCACCTGTAGATCAAAACTTTTTGTGTCAGAATGAATAAAGCTACCCCCAAACCTCCACCATCACTCTTTCATACTCCATCAACATTTAAGCCAAGGTACAGGCACTTTGGTTCACCATTTAGCTCTTTCCAGGGACATTCAGTTTTAAGAGTAATTAGACATAAGCTTCACAAGGCCTCTTAAAACTTCACCATTTGCTAAAGTGATAAAGCCTAAAAGGACATTTAATTTTGAGTAAAGCATCCAACCTGAACACTTGAACACAACTCCTCCTTGGCTAATCTTTGCTTACTGGCATTTAGCATATTGCTGTCTCTCATTTAATGCCTCCAGCAGCTTCCTGTGGTTTGCAACCATCAGGAAAAAGTTCTGACAGTCAAGCCATTCCCTGTCCTTTTAGCATCCCGTTATTAAGGTTGGTGTCTGTTCCTGATGCTTTTCTAAATTAAAAACGAGTTCTTCTGGCTATAAACTATCTATGATCACAATTGTCCGTGTGCTCCAGTGCAATAGGAAACATCCAGAGAAATCATCAAGAGAGACAAAACCCATTTAAGCATTTGGAAATGAGTTTGAGATCTAACAGAAAAAGTGTCTTATATTAGAGAACTAAGAAGCCTATTCTCCAGATCTTCACAATTTTTTCCTGATCTTTTGCAGCTGTGTGTAGGCCACTGGATGACAGCCAGAAGCATGGGGGACTACAAGAGGAGAGAGACCATTGTATTGTGAGGTGATTTACTAATTTATATTCTGTTGGCAACTTAATATTTTCAAAAGATAGTGTCCTTCTGAGATAAGAAATAGATCAAATACGAAGTGGGAAAAAGCATAAAAGGCATGACCTTTTAGCATAAAGATTTTATTTCATTTGCAATCTGTGTTAGAAATCCCTGTTTTGGAAAGTACTCTCAGGAAAGATGAAGAACTGTGATGCCTAAGCAGATTCCTGGTGTCTCTTGATTTGCCTTCAAATAACTGAATCTCAGTGTTATGAATGTTTTTCCATATCTAGAAATAGAGATGCATAGAGATGATCTAATACAGTATAATTACTGTCTAATAAAATTATTTCTGCTGTTAAAGAGGACTAAAACGTGCTTATCTTAATTTCTGCCCCTCCTTTTATTTTCCTCTGCTTGATTTTCCTTGAATCTGTGGTACAGGTTTCAGAAGTTCAACAGATCCTGACTGCATCAGCAAATAAATGTTGCAACCAGTAAAAGCCTTAAATCATGTCTACGCTAGCAAGAAGAATGTTCTAACAGGAGAGGCTTTGGAGAGCAACACAGATTGTGTAAGGACCTTTGTCTGCACTGCAGTCACTTTCCTCCAGACCAATTTAGCATGACCCCATGAGATGATTGCTAATTAGCAGGTAAAATATATTAAATGTGATCCCAGATTGCAGCTTTCATTTTAGTGTTACCTAAAGGGAACAGAGCTTGTGCCTCCTGATACCCCTCTGCTTGCTATGCAAACCAAGGTGCAGTGAGAGAACCATTGCAAAATTTACTTGGAAAGCATCTTCCTGAGCCAAATTAAAACAATTACGTGGATACACGCTTAAATACCTATGCTGAAGTTCCAAACTTTGCCCTCCAGAAGGATGTACACAAATCCGCTTTGTCTATCTAGGGGTCTGAAGAGAGATTATTTGATTTGCTTTCTTCTCCTAATGTAAGATTAACTGTATTTTTCCTGGTATTTTCCAGCTTGCTTGTAAAGATGTCCAAAAATGTAGACTTATCACTTCCCACATAATCTATTATCATTTATTCCCTCTTAGATATTGCTTTACAAACACTTCTAATAAAGATTAAGCTGAGGCTTCCTTCACACTGTTAAATCGACTTCTGCTCATCAAATCCACAACAGACACAGATTGTCCTGTTCCTTTTTGAGATAAGCTTCAGTATCCTTGAAGAGTATACATTGCCTAGAAGGAATTTAATTTGCATATTTGTATATATATATATATGTATGTACAGATGCGTATATACTCATATATTTTAGTTCAAACAAGAAACATAAAATTTATGAACACTCCCATTCATCCAAGAAAAGATGTGGAAAATGGGAATTACTTTATCCCTTGATAAAATAACTATGTCTCATAGATTTTAGTTACGTATCAAACCATTAACTCTATGATTTCTTTCTGTGGTCATAAGTTTCTATTGTGGGACTTTTTTTTTAAAGAGTATATATGGGTTTTTTTAATAAAAAGATGTTTTGGGTTTGTTTTTGTTTGTATTTGTGTTTTTGTTGTTCTGGTTTTGATTTTTTTTATTTTTTGGGGTTCTTTTTTCTTTAATCTGATCTAGAACCTATCAGACATGACAAAAACAATATATAGGCTTCTCAGCAACATAACTAACCTCATTTTCAACTTTCTTCATACCGGTGTAGGCACTGGTTTCTGAACATTCTGATCTTTCTAGTACATTACTCAGAAAATTGCTTCTCCAGCAATGTAGGCCAGGGCACAGAGATGAGCTTAGGATGTTCTCTCAGTACAGGAATATAAATCTTGGCAAATTTTGTGTGTATCAATGGTAAGCAGAAAGCCTGAAGTTGCTGGTGGCATCCCTGAGAATAAATGAGCAGAGGACTCTGTGTTTAGACTCCAGCCCGTTGGCTCCTTTAATTCTTACATGTGAAACAGAAAGGGGTTTGATGTTGGTTTTAATACTTTAGCCTGTGGGCTGTTGAAATAATTTTTAATTTACTACAAGATGATTCAATAAGTCAGTGTATTATTGACCAGATTTAGTATTCTATATTGTACCTCTAATGTCTCTTAATTAAATTAATTTGTTTTTTCTGGTCTCTGCCAGGAAATGAAGACAAGGGATGAAAAATATTCTATTTGAAATTTGAATAAATAAAGGAAGATCATTTGTTGCAAGGAGAGGGAATCCAAAAAATGTGTAGCATAAGGAGGCTTTATTGAAGGATTTAGTTTAATGTATAATCCCCATATTTTTCTAGGCTATTATATGCAATTAGTACAACTATAGCAATTTCCCAACTGACTTCATTTTTATTTAACTGAATTGCAGATAACGCCATGAACTCATATTCCTCAAAACTAATAAGATTTTTTTATTTAATACTAAGCCTTACAGAGTTAAGACACTTCACAGATGTCTAAATAACTGGCTAAACCTGCATTATAATTCTGTGCCAAGTGATAACATTAACAAGAGAAAACTCAGTAAGTTGCAGCTGATAATAATTATGGCAGCTAGGAGTGTTTCCTTATAAGCAGGGCTGTTACAAATCTAATACTCCTATAGTCTCTCTCATGGAAACAAATGTATTGGGATGAGAAACTGGTGGTTTGTGTTGCTGCATTATACTGCAATATCTAAATTTCTCGTGGCAAGATGCCAATTAACTTAGGAAACCAAATACAAGTTGTTAAAAAAAAAAATTTTGATATTTTCTTCTCAGTATATGCAATACAGGTATTTCCTTATCCATTTCCTTTGCCAGGTTCTTGTCAGAAACAAAATAGTCTGAGTGTTATACAAAAACAAAACAGTCAGAGTCATTATTGGAATATGTCTAGTTATAAGCATGAGAGAAACTAGTAAATTCAGTGCTATTGCAAACGTTGTGATTCATGATAACTTCAGCCAATGCATCTTGGAGTTTCATCAGAGCTGCTGGATTGAATTCGGCAGTGAATGGATTCCTGGATTATGATATTTTTAGAAACCTTTCATAATTTAAATCACATTGCCTTTCACACACCCATTCAACAATCTTCACACTGAAGTGTATAACTGTGGTGTAACAATCCTCCTTTAACAATGAAATTTTCAGGTTTTTGTTCAGGTTTAAACAAGAAAAAAATTTGACTGACTTCTGAAGCATGAATTCTCTATTTCAAAATCAGAAATGTTATGACACCTTTTTTTTTCAATTGGATATAAAAAGTAATCTGAGGAACCCTGGTATAGAGCCATAATTGTTAAATTAAGCTCATGTGCTAGATACTTTTACTGGTTTTCACCCTACATGAAATCACATGGTGCTACTACTGAGAACCTGTTTTTCAAACAAGTTTTTGAGATGTAAAGGTGATAAAAAAAATCCAAACTCTTTTGGGGGGGCAGACACTACTTCTGAGAAGAAAGTCAAAGAAAATGATCATGACTTCAGGTTTTATATCTCTTTTATATCAGACATTAACATAAATTTGATAAAATCAACAGAAAACCTTAAGTGTTCATAGTGGCTCTTGATTTTTTGTGTCTTCCTATGAAAATCCAGTTTCTTCGCATCCTTGCTTTACTGGGGACAAATATTTAGTGTTATTTTTCATCCCCTGTCTGTCTGGAAGGTACATATCATCAAAAAGGTAAATCAAGGAAAGGACTAATGTAAAGTGTGCCTTTTTGGCAAAAGGACAAGTTCCTGATTTCCTTGTTCTAATGTGGATTACTACCACTTTTTTAAACCTTTGATCAGTAGAGAACTCCAAAGGAGGTTATGATGGAAGCAAAATGGCATGTTCCATGAGCAAAGGCTCCTTAATTCAGAGAAAAGAAAACTTAGCTTACCATTATATTCTTCCACCATGTGAGAGATGGACTATGAATACTGAGCAGTTAATCTTGATGTACCTTTTTATTTTCTCTTTCATCTTTGCTTTGAATTTAATAGCTCATACATCCCCTTCAGTGGTCACAAAACTTCCAGACAAATGTAGCTAACATTTTTTTCAGTCTTGTAAGTATTCTGGCTGAAATACCTCATTTACTAGCGGACCACAACTTTATTTTTCCAGACAAGTGGCTTTGGATTCCATCCTTTGACTGAAAGCAACTTCATAAGCTCAAACCAAAAACTGAAGTACAGAAAGATTTTTCCTGTCCCAGTTACTGCTTCTTGTTTTAATCAACAGAACTTTACAATACTGAAGTCTTATCCACCTGTTCTCTAAGACTTTGGGAAAGGGAATAATTTACATGCATGGGAAAAGTTTTGATTCCACACTAATTGTGCCCTGTATCTGACAGGCAGACTTGGTTTATTTCTTTTGAACAGTCCATGATCCCTTAAATATAAAAAATTCTACATAATTTTCAGTATTAAATTTTGAATTTAAAAATATGACAGAAAATACAGTGAAGAAGAAATTGAGATTGAAGTGGAAACCTGGTGAAGATAACATCAGGGAGTCATCAAAGTCAGAGATGGGGAAAAATTCATTAGGTTATTTTTCTCAGCAAGGCACAGCATGAGACCCTGGCAAAAAGGGCAGGGAGAGGCTGTTCACTGACTTCAATGGATTCACAGCATATTCTTGTTTGGACTGGTTCATATTTTAATGCACAGAAGCAGCAGCCTGTGTGGGAACAGTTACTAAGTGTGCTCCCCAAGTGTAGGTATAAGTGTCAGCCCAGGAACACTCACTAAGTGAATGATTCAGTTTGTGTACCATATCTGCTCGCCACACTGCTGAGCAGCATCTCCCAGCACACTACTAGAGCAAAAAGAGAGAGTGCTTTCCTTCTGAAAGTAGAAAGGAGAAAGGAAAAATGTCATGGGTTCAGCTGGCAATACCACTGCTTTTGGGAGGCCTGACCTGACTCACCATATCTTGTTTTGAGCTGCTCTTGAAGAAATGCTGTGCTGGCTTGACAAAGAATGTTCTGCTTTTCATATATGACTTAAATCCTGACCACACAAACAAATGAATACTTACTAGTGATGTGGAATTTTAGGGTTTATGACAAGTATTAGCTACTAATTGATACCAGTTTTGAGCAAATCCAGGGCAATCCCAAGGAGTTCACCAACATTTCCAAACACTTTCCTATCAATGGAGGTGGGGTTTGCTACTGCACTTTTACCAGAGGTGTGTGCCTATGTGAGTTTGCTCCAGAGCATGTAAACTTCCAAATATTGTACCTTAGTTTCCATCCCTGTACCAGCTGGGTGTATTGGAGCCTAAGGCTGATTAACAGGCCAGGGACATTATTTTCATGAACACTGTTGAAAATTTGACTAGTTTTCAGGTCACAAGGGCACATTAGGATGTGCCCTGTTTCACCCCATTTTCTGAAACGGAAAATAATTAACAGCTGAAACATACTAAAAGATGTTGGGGATACCTATTACCTGACTGCTCATGGTACAGCCCAGAAGTAAAAACACCTAATTTATCATGGAAAAATTTCCTGAAATCCTGTAGTCATGCAAGAAGCACAACATATTTGAAGAATATAGTCCCCTAGGATTCATTAATATAATTTTTCTTGGTAACATTTGTACCTCATTGAATATCTGTGTGTTTGTGCAAGCCAGCTACATTTAAATAAGAAATAAATTTTAAAAGAACAAAGTGCGATGAATCTGCAGCATATTTTGTCATTACAAATGTTTTGCAAGAAAATAAATCTAACCCTTGAAGCTTTTTCCTGGATTGTGATACTGCCCCCTAAGGGGAAAAGCAGCATCCTTTTCCCTTTGTCATGGCTGTGAAAAGTCTTCTACAACAGCAGAGGTAGTGTTGCCACTAGGATAATGTATATGCTGGGCCACATGCAGGCAGCTGTCACCACCAGCCTGAAAACTACCACAGATCTAATTAACACAGTAATGGGTTTTCCACTCTTATACTCTCTGAGTGACAGTTTAATAAGGAACTCCACAGTGATCCTGTAAATCAGAACCAAACTTCATCTTAACAAGATACAGCTAAAGTGTTCCAAAAATTAATTCTGAGGAATTCAGTATGTAGTGCGTCCAGTGTATAAACATTACCATTTATTTATATTAACTTATTTTATTATCTGTGTTTGAAAATCATTCCATGACTATGTGTTAGCAGTTTAAGAAAGATGCATGTTTTATGAAGTAAATGTTAGGTGAAAATAATTGAATCTGTATAACTTATAAAATTGTCTAATAACAGGAAACTCTTCCACAAATGTAGCTTTGCACCGCAGACAGCTATAGAACCAAATGCCTTTAGACCACCGGTATTCTTCAATTTGGCCTCAATTTAGTACTTAATATGTAAATTTAATATCTGTAAAACAGCTCTATTGGAATTAATTGGATCCTGTGCCTCAGATGAAATAACTTGAAAGTAAGTCACAAAGCACGAGCTTTTTGACTTTAGATAAGGTCCATTTATATTTTTGAGCGAATTAGGACCTGATCCAATAAAGCGATTTTGAGCATACTTTGAAGTAGAGCAGGTGTTTAAAAGCCTCATTGAATCCTGATTTTAAGGGCACAGAAGATAAAAAATTATAGTTTGCTTTTAATGAAGGTTGAAATTATAACTCATAGGTACCATAATTCCAAAATAGAAAAACATTATATTTTTCTCAGTCCTTTGCATCTTTGATATGTTTTATTTTTATTTGTCTTTCATGGATAAGATGCTTAAATGCAGACTTATAGGAAACATAAGGCAAATAAAATCAAACAGTCTCATTCCAATTCCAAAAGCTCTAAACAAATGGAAAGATATAACCAAAGATATATATGGTAAGGAAAAAGCAAAATTAAATGCTTTTAAAAATTGAATGTTGAAGAGATTATTAATCTACAGGGGTTTCTGAAATTGTCTCTGTTTATATATTGCTAAGATAACTTTTTCATTATTTCCATAACAGGGAATCTTTGAGGGATTTTGGATGTTGCTGCAGTCACTACACTGTTCCCATGGATCTGCCAGTTGTTCCCAAAGGTTTTTAAATCCTCATATTACAGGCAGCTTAGTTGAAACTTTTAATTTTAGAAATCAAACACTCCTCTGTCTGTTATTAATTAGCCTCCTAATGCAAAATTATTCTCTAAGTTCAATATTCGAGTTAGTGCAGGCCTGGACGTGTATACACACACAGACAGACACAGATTCACTGTGCTGAACAAGTAGTTGGAGGCAAGATGGTAACACAGGAAAAGCAAAGGAATTGGGTAGAAATAAGTGTATTGTGAAAGAATATGCTAGTTACAGGGATGGTTATTTCAAAAGATTGAATTCTCAACCGTATCTGAGGCTCATATCTGGTCCTAAAATGGAAAAACAAAGATATTGAAGTAAAAGATGTTCTAGTGGCAAAGTGTTGCAAAATATAGATCTAGCCACTGAAAAATCTCAAACAGAAATATTTCCTGCAAGTGTAAACCAGAGTCAGTAATGTCATTTTGATCCTTTAAAACCCTTAAAAGAGTAATTATCACTGGGAATTTTAATAACAAACAGAAACAAGGACATAGCTAGACCTTGACTGCCCTCCAAGTTCTTCCAATTAGTAACAAAGCAGTAGGACATCCATAATGGAGAAAATCTACATATTATTTCAACCAAGAGGAAAGAATTCTGAAGCCATCAGATTAAAAGATATCTTGGATGTGGATGAACACAGCATTGTAACTTCATGACCCTAACAGAGTGTACAAAAAAGGCCGGAATGTAAACAACAGCTTTCAAAAAGGCAGACTTCAATGAAATCAGAGAATTAGAAGGAAAGAACTTTTAAATGGCTTGTATTAGTAGAATGTGTAAGAGATTAGTAATTTACAAGAATATCAGGGGCACTGAGCTGAGAAACTGTAATCTCGTCGTCATTTTAATCACAAAGTGAACAGCATAGAAAACAGATCCCAGGTCAAACTACTGAGGATGACTGCAAAAACGCAGCATCACAATTAAACTTTGTGTTAGAAAAACAAAGTCAGAAAGGGAAAATTGTGGAGAAAATTAATTCCAACAGAAACCAGTTCCAAGTAAATACTCCAGAAGCAGGATGAAAAAAAAGAGATCATTAGTCTGCTCCTGCAGAGATTGAAAGTGATTGGCACGCGATGCTGAAAATTTCTGAACACTTAATGACTTTTTCCACTCTCTCTAAAAAGCTCATTTGCTATCATAGTTAATATCAGGCATGAAGGATCAAGATTTCAGCCTGCTATAGCAAGGAACAAATTGATACTTGACTTAATCAGATGTTTTCAAACTGCCTTCATCTGACTTTTTTTTTCCTCAGAGCGCTGAAAGAATTCATAAATAAAAGCTCAGTGTTTGGTTGCATCTGCAAAGTTATGACAGATGGATATGAAAAAAATAGCAAAAGGCAGAAGTGGTGCATTGCTTTTTAAAGGAGTTTCTTGAAAATTGCAGATATCTTACTCCCGCTGCTTAAAAAAACATGGAGCCAATAAGCAAGAAATCTGTGAACACATTGAGTAAACAGAGGAATGAATAACCACCAGCCTTTGTGTCTCTGGAATGAATCATCCCTGAGTAGCTTCATTTCCTCCTACAAAAGGTACAGGTCTTATGCATATAGGAGGAACGTCACTTGTCTAATTGCAGTTCCAGTAAGGTTTTCAACACAGGTGCCTGTCCAGGAAGAAATATGGAAATACATTGTTTAGATAAAAATAACACATGCAAATTGAAGGATCAGCAGTTTCCACTCTCCAAAAGGTTTCTGCAGGATATAAAACTATAAAATATTTCTATGAATTACCTAGAGAAGCAAACAGAAGGTATGCTCATTAAGTATGAAGGGCAACAAAGTCAAGAAATTGTAATTATTATAATGAAATTCAAAGAAATCTTGTCAGATTTTAGATGGGATCAGAAAAAAAACATACTATTTTTCTAGTCCAGGTTGTTACATACAGGTAGGAATAAGCAGGATAGGCTATTGACTGAAAAAATACCTGCAAAATGACCTGATTTATAAAGAGAACAAAGATGAGTAACCTTTTTGCTGTTGAAGAATGGGGGAGTGTAGAGAGGGAAAAAAGCAATTTCCATGCAGAAAATTTGTGCCTATGACATTTGAAGTAGATTTTCTCTGATGTCTACATTACTGTGATAAGGTCTCAGCTGGAATATTACAGCCATCCTTAAATGCAACAGTGAAAAATCTTTGTTCATATACTGATTTTTTATTGATATTTATTTGCTCATAAATATTGTTTGGGATGAGCACAGATGTAGAAAGCATAACGAGTAAGTATTAAGAATACTTGTTTTGTTTAACTTGGAGAAGGCAAAAACAAAATGAGATGTGCCTTTCTTCATGTATGTAAAAAGTATGTATTTAAAATAGAAAAGCTATTCTGTTCTATTTCTCTGTGACAGATTGCATTAAAATATTTGGCTTAATTTACAGCTTGTAATTAAGAAATGCTTTAAATATTATTATGAATGCAGGAATACATTGACTAAAGTGATTGTTACAGTCTCTGTCACGGAAGGTCAGACCAGCTTCAACATCAATGGATAAACTGGGTGTGGGAGCCTCTACACCTACCTTCAGACACCTGTCTAGGCTATTTAGATTCCACTTTCTGTGCTCAACCAAATACAATGGACACATTTAATTACCAATTAATCTGGTCTGTTGTAGGCCTTTACTTTAGGATGGGATTGATTTCTCCCCAGGATTGTTCTACTGACATTTAGGAGATTGTAGACAATGAGACAGATGCAAACATCTGTGCTCCAAATACCAGGAAATGGTGAATTCCTCTCTTTGGATTTTTACAAAGCTTGTCAGTTTGCATGGCTCTGGTACTCCCACCATGCAGGTCCACGAAGCTACTAGGAGTACTAGAAGTATTAATGAAGTATTAATCCTATATCTTGGGTGCCAGGCACGCTGTGGCTGTTTCATGGTGTTCTGTATGATCCCATCATGGACCATTACTGCAGCCAGAAAGGGAAGAGCATATGCCCTTGCTCACCTTTTGCTTTCATTTCCAGTCCAAGATTTGAAATTATTACTGGTGTTGACATTACACATATATGACTGAGTCCACAATAAGTCAAAATTCTGTACCTAAAAGGAGAAAGAAGAAATGCAATGGAAAAATCAAATCTACTCTGCTTATCTGTCTGTCTGACTTTCTTTCTTTTTGGTTTACCTAGGGCTTAATAATTCCTTTTATATCAATTAATAATTCCTTTTATAATAAATTTATATCAATAATTCCTTTTATATCAATGAAGATTGAGATTAAAACCTCACATTTTGTCTTTTACAGTTTTCTACAAAAAAAATCTAACAACTTCCTTTTTTATGGCCATACTTCAGTAAGTCTTAAATAGATTCATGTTCTTACTTTTTGTCATTTTATATTACTAAAGTTTGATTGAACATCTATGTAGTGGACTTCCGTAGACTAGAAATTTTGGCATATATTAGAAAATTCAAGATAATTTAAAATATTGATTGCTATTCAAACATTCAGACTCTTCATAGACTTCTTATCCCTTCTTATCAAGTTTTTAATGTTTTCTTTGAAGTCCCCCTCAAAATATCCCTTATATTATAGGGCTTATTCTATTGAATTGTGCAAATAATTCTCATTAGCACCGGTGGGAATTACATAGGCACATCAAAGGAATAAAATTTTTATTTGCCTAAGAAAATTTGAGAAGCTGTTTAGAAATGTAAGCTTAGGAGTGTGTCTTGACTGTGTTTTTCTCTCCTCAATGGGACTATAACACTTCCCTTACTTTTTGTCATTTTCATATTTAAGGACAGTTTAAAAAGTCTCTCATTCAGAGGAATAGCATAAAAAGCTTTTCATATATATATATATATATATACTAGCATTCCTCAGCTCTCCTGAGAGTTACTAACAGCTCTAAACTGCCCAAGGGTACATAAGGTACAAATGAGTTGTGGCCAGAAATGGAACTATGTCTGTGACCTACACTGTAGTCCTAGTCCTAAATTTGGGATTTGCAGAGAAGTGAGGTAGTTGGACTGCAAGAATCCATAGAGCCAAGCTGCGCGTGCTGTCTTGAACCCCTATGTAAGTCTAAAGTGTTTAAAATCTGCATTTCATTTGTGCTTTTACATGTCTCCTCGTGGTTGCCTTCCAG
>VXAX01007363.1:70897-114502 GCA_013399835.1 Leptocoma aspasia | reverse complement strand
TGTGAGTTAGGCACAGTGTTTCTGTATGTTCCTTTGTCATGTTCTGGTGACACAACTCTTTATTCCTTTTTCTTTTCACTCTGTGCTTATAACCACCCACATTCATGCCCCTGCTGTAGGCACCTACATCTGGTGTAGTTCAGAGCACAGAAAGTTAGAGGTCTTGCTTTCTAATCTATCAGTGGAATAATTAAGGTAGCTGTGACAAATTTTCCCCCAAGGCAGATGACAGGAGCACGGTGTATAGTCAATGCCTGCAAAGGTACAATACCTCAGTTAGACACCTGAAAGTATGGGGTAATTGTATCCTTGCCCCCAGGTTGTTGTCTCTTAATGAAATTCCACCTAAGAAATTAGCCATAGCGTGCTCTGAATTTCATCCTCAAGCCAGTTCTTATGCCTTCCATCTAGAGAATAGCTCTGAAAGTCTGGGCAGCTAATGGACTCTCAAAATAGGAGCTTGTTCTCAGCAATACTTGTGCAGCTGCTTATGGCATATAACCTGTGGTGATAGTAAGAGCCTCTGTATCAAACCTGTGAGCTGAATCACAATCAGCTGCTCTAACACAGCTGTTCTGGCTTTATAGTGGCCTAATTTCCTGTTGGATAAAATATATTTTAAATGAAAGTATATTATGTTTTTCCTTTAAAACAAGTAATGGAAAAATCCTATAGTCCTTGCTAAGTGGCTATTATTATAAATCTTGTTGTTGAAAAATTATGTATTTTTATTTCTTTAGTCTGAACTAATTTGCAAGCATGGGACATCTAATCTCCACTATCAAATTCCTGTTTCCTCACCAGGCATGTATGAGAGGTTATCAAATAACACATAAATATTTGCTAAGATTTCACAACCAATGAATGACTTCTCAAATTCTCAAGCATCTTTCCAGTCTGTTGGCTGTTCTTGTGGCTTGTCCATGAAATCTTCTCAGTTTCCCTGTTTCCCACTCTTTAATCAGTAACTTCTGGTCTATATAAAGAATTCCTATGTGAGATGCAAACACTGACAAATAGAAGTACTCTGACTGCCTCTACCACAAACTGTACATGCATTCATACTATTAAAACTTCTTTTAAGTTATCATTTTTCCCCCCTGAAAATTTAACCATTACAAGAAACCTACTGAGAATAGTCCCAGGCTCCTGCCTTACTTGGGAAGGTTGAGGAAAATAGAGGCAAAGCAGATAGAATATTTTAGGAGTTGCTCCTTTGGTCTGACTACTCCAGAGGGATCTCCTGTCCAGGTAGGCATCCTGCATGCATCAGGCTAACAACTTTCTATAACCAGTACGAGGCCTCAGCCTTAGTCTGTATCCACAGCTTGTTGCTTGCTTTTTTTTTTTTTTTTTTCCCTATAGATAATTTGGGGTTTTTTCAGCAATACAAAGGTATAAAGCTGGTTTGACAGAATATGTTTTCCATAAACTTATGCCTACTGGCACTAACTACATGATTTTCCTTTAAATCTTTATTAAGAAATTCTTATTATCAGTTGGTCCACACTTTACTTCAGGGTTTATGCTAAGCTGACTGACATAATTAGTTTGAGCATCTCAATGGTCTTTTTTTCAGTATTGGCTGTTCCATGAGCCATTGAAAATCAACATTAGCTAATGTTAATGAGGGATTCTTCCTGAAGTATGTAAGTGAAAATTTTCCAATTATACTAGAAATCCTCATATAAATATGTCTAGCTCTTGTAACTGCTGTCAAAACCTCTCAAAGTTACTGATGCCATAGAAAATACTTCATCTTATGGTATGAATGAAGTACTCTTCTGACATCTTTTATCATCATATCTATTTCTGAATGCTTTAGCCTCTCATGTAATTGAAATGAAAGGGTAAAGTTTGCCAAATCTCATTGATCAGCTAGATTTGATTTATCAGTCAAAAGATGAACCCCCTAATCAAGCAAAAGTGTGATCAATATAACTCACTTCATTTTCTTCTTTTTTCATGTTCTTTGAAATATATTTAATCCTCGAATCTGTCTTTAGATGCCCTTATGTTTTTCTAGAAATTTTATCAGTTTCCTGGGTTCCTAGCTTTAGTTTATTGGTATAAACTCCCTCTTCCTTTTGTTTGTATTTCTCCTTTAAATTTTATTATACCTGGCTTTGCTTCCAATTTAGTCTTGGTATACTGTAACATTATTGGATATCTGTTAAAATGTTCTAAACGCAATTAAAATTTTAATCTTTAGCTACATCCCTCAAATTATTTGGGTCAGGATTTATCCTTTATTGAAAATTGTCTTTTTAAAGGAAGAAAAAAATTTTTCATGTTATATTTCTTTCCATGTAACAAAACTAAACATATTATGACCTCTTGTACCTCAGCATCAGCTCAATGTAAGTTCTACTGAAGGAGTCTTTTTACTCCAGATGACACTTTGTGATTAAACTCTTGCTTTCCAATTATTACATGAAAGGTTTCTGAAAATCCCAAAGGTTAAGTGTTGGTGTAAGTGCACATGAAGCAAACTGAAGTTTTTCACAATGACATTTAATATAGGAATTGTACAAATAAAGCCTCGGACTGAAAGTTGTGTCTGGCTTTTTGTCTGTTCCTTTATTTGCTTTTTAAAGAAATTAGATTATTATAAAATAGGCCTAAAGTAGAAGATTAAACCTTTTTTAGCATGTGTAATTTTATTTTCCAATTTTCTATTATCAGGACATCTACCAGAGAAGTTAAAACTCATTCAGCCGCCTGTGGTCACTCAGAGTCTGGCCCAGATGGACAGACCTCTAGACCACCCGGGAGATTGGAGAGAGATCTTCAAGCTTTGTGATTAAATAATGAGGAGCAGGCACAATTTGGTGACCTGAAAATGAAAAGGTTTTTATTAATACAAAAACAACAAACACGTCAAAGGCAAACAAGATACGAGGGGATGCACCAAAAGGGCAAAGAGTTAGGGTGAACACAATTTATATAAGGTAGGTTAGAGGTGGGATCTGAGGGTAAGAATCCAATAGAAGAGAGAGATTAGGAATATGTAAAACCTTGCAACATTTATTAACCAATAATAGGACAGGGAACAAGGAACTTTCCAGAGCTGATCAACATATCTGTGCAAAGGATGCTGGGAACTTGCCATAACTGAAGTGGGTTTTCCCACACCCTTCTGCTTCAACCCTGACAACTTTATTCAATAGCTGCCAACTTCAAGAAGGAGAATTTTCAAATGTACCCATCCATAATGTATTTATGACCATGAAGTCATAGTAATTCTTCTTATTGTAAAGTAAAACTTTTCTGTTGTTTGAAAATGAAAGGGGATTATTGAGGTGTTAATTAGCGGTGTCTATTGATATTATGGGCTATTTTAAAAATTTACCTGTTGAACAGAGAGATGCATATAATAATAGTAACAGTCCAGATCTCACAGTAAATCTCTGATTATTCTCCAGAGGAAAAGAATGTTTAAAGGTTATTATATTCTCCACAAGCAAAGAAAACTAAAAATTATTGTGTATGATGGAGATGGAAAATAATTTGTCTTACAAAAAGAGCATGAAACTTTCCTCCCAATCAGGCAGATACACAGACTGTACTGGTTGGGCTTCTTGGCTGCCTCCCACGCTGAGCCTCCTGCATCACCCAGTAAAAATGCACAATTTTAAGATAGATGATGTTCTATCCTTGGTCAGAAACTGGTGTAAAAAAAAAAAAGTTAGTGGATAATTGTCCTCATTTCACTTACAGTACTTCTGTAAAGGGAGCAAGCAGAACTGTGTCCCAGCCTGGTGAAGTACTAGGAAGGTGCACTGGGATGCCCACGACAAGGAAGTTTCCATGGGGAAGGAGTAACATCAACCTTCAGGTTATGCCCATGAGCAGAGTGGAGGGTGAGTTCAGATGCCAGCTGAGGCAGCAATCTGCTGTGGTTCTGCCCATGGAACGCTGCCGATGCCCACCAGAAATTACCAGTGGGGCTCTGCCTTGGTTTGACAGCGGTAAATGCAAACAGATGGCTTCACTTGTTCACTCAACTCTGCGCTAAAGCTAATTGCCTTTAAAGGCAGCAGTGCTTTTCCTTTGAGAAGGAACAATTTCTATCAACATATATAGATTCCATAATTAGAAGTATGATCATCCATGTGAGAGGAAGTGTGAACTAGAGATCCATTAGTAACGAGTGTGTTTTGTGTGTCTCTCTAAACCATGCAAGTGTGAATAATTCTGTGAAATGTCTTCAGTATCCTTGTTACTGTAAGTAATTCTGTAATACGAAAGCCATGGACTGCAGTAATGGAGGAAATTTTTTATGGTGGTTTTTTTTTCCAAATTAAAAAAAGCATGATAGAAACCTGCAGATGCAATTTATCCCTGCTCAAACAGCAGTAACAAGACAAAAGTGTGCAATAATGTGATCAGCAGGAGTTAACTGAACACCTCACCCTCAGCAAGAGTGTCACTTGCTCTTGTCTGTCAAGGAATGTCGTTCTTCTGCAGAATGAGGTGGTGTGGGGTCATGCTGGGGACATCTGTCATCAAACAACTCCCTCCAGCTCCTGCATCTGCAGCTTGAGTGGCCAGCATGGACAAAAGTCTTCCTCAAGGGCTTCCCTCTGCAAAGCAATGGCTACTCAGCACTAATGCAAACTTTTATAGATTCTTCAGGGCTACCAACATGCAGAACAAAGGAAGAGAGAAAGTACCAATAGGTTAATTAATTTTGTCACTCTTTTTTTGAAAAGTGAGTTAGCATTATGGCTGTCAGGTTTTAATTTTAAAGACGGCTGAGCCTGGAGTCCTCGTTACCCACGTCTAGTTATTCTCATTGCATTCCAACCAGGACTGATAGACTCTGAGGGATGCACCAATCCTGCTCATTTTCAGGATTAGAGCAGCTCCTAAAATGCTGGCCCCCTGAATACTTTGTCAGAGCTAGTTCAAAGAGCTCAAACACTTTCACTTGTCTACTATACAACAGAGAAGACACAAGCCGTAAATCACTCACCATATGTCAATAGCCTTTATTCTTTTGTCTCCAGTCCTAGATGGATTAGGAAAAGGGATTCATAAATTGGATTCTTCTTTTGAAACATCTAGGATAAATAAAGTAAATTAATAGCTTTAAAAATATTTGTCCATAGCTTTTATAATATTTCCTCTAGATGCCTATAAACCAGAACTGCAGAATGGAAATCAGTATTTCTACAAATTCCACATTAATAATTGTGAAAAAAGTCTTCAATAATCATATAGATTTGGTTATGTTCAGAGAAAGACATCAGTAAGGGGAAATTATTTCCAATTTTTCTTGCAGATATCTTATGAATAACAAAAATGATCATTTAGTTACCTTTTATTTTCTGTAAAGCAATAAATGAAATATTTTGTGTTAGAAATGAGTTAGAATGGATTAGAAAGTATCATAAACATATTTGCAAAGGTTTTCAATGTTTTTTCCAGTCATTTCCATTATAACTGTGGATTCTTGAATTACAATAAAACTTCAATAATTCCCAGGGCCATACTTTTTATTGAAAAATTGTTGTCTTTGTAACACAAGAAATTAAAAGAGGTAGAAATAAAGCAGGATAATAAGGATTCTTGTAATTAGATTCTGATAGCTGCTGTTAAGGACACTGCTGATATGTGCCTGAAGAATCATCTGCAGTGATGAAGTTGCAGTAATTTCTAATTCATTTATGAGTGAACAGAGTAAACATCCTGATATGAAATTGAAACCTTAACTCCAGAAGTAAGTCTGAGAGCTATAATTATTACACAAAGTTTAAAAGAAGTCAGGCATACTTAATGGCATTTAAAAAGTTTTATTCGCTAATATCTGAGTATGAAAATAATTATTCTATTTGAAGTCCGCTGAAGAATGAAAAATATGGTATTATCTTTTCATTCCTCATTATCCTCATGCATGCTTTTTAACCCCTTTGCTTTAAATTCCTTTAGGAAAATAGTACCTGAACTACCATGAAATCCAGGAATTACACAAAAAGATATTTATTCCCAGGTTTGAAGGACTATATTTGACTACAAAATTGCACTTGTATTAGGAGCATGTGCAGAGCCATCAGCAGCATGACTTCTATTTCAGTCAGACGCATTACTGGGTTTGTTGCATGTGGTGGGATAAAGTCTAGTTGACCATGCTATAGTCATCATGCAGAATATGGAAAGCTCCTAATACAAAACTTTGGATTATATCTTAGATTCCAATTTTGAATAAATTTTCAGATTCCTGGCCTTGATGCTTTGTGATGAGGATACTTTTACTATTGTGTTTTGCATATGATAATACAGGATATTCTCATGAAGACTGATAAATATAGGAGCTAAAAATTACTTATACTTTGAAATTATCTTTCTTTCTGACATAGAAACCTAACTGTTCTTTTTAAGGGAGTGTGACATGGAGTCCTCCATTGCTGTGATACTAACTGCACAACATTTCAGACTTCAGAACTGAGGATATTTTTCTCTCTACAACATAAATTTAGGTTTCACCTAAAATACTAAACAACTATTAGTGTGCTGAACTTCAAATGCCCCTGAGTTTACTTTAACAACAGGGGAAAAGCTAACCACCAAATTAAACACACTGAAAACAGTCTTTATTAGTGTCTATCATGTTACAAAACTGGCATAATAATTGATGTATGCAGTGAAAAAGAAAACCATGAGAGAAATCTTGTGGCTTTTGCCACAGTTATAAGCAGGTGCAATTATAAATTTGAAGAGAATTGAAAGTGAACAGAACAAAGAGTCAGATGCAAAAAGACAGGCCACTTTTAAAATTAAATTAGTGCAAGATCTCATACGTGTCTTCATGAACAAGTCTACCACTAAAAACTTTGGCAATGAACTTTGTGAGGAAGGAAAAACTCCTGATCTAATTCTCATTTTTCGTGAAACTGTTGAGTCCAGCTATTAAACACAGATTCAGAGTGACATCAAAATTCAAGATTCTGAATACTGATGAATGCAGAAGTATTTGATTCTGTGGTTTACCAAAAAAAATCGTCTAAGAAATTCCATTTTTATAAAGCAGTTTGAATTTCACAAACCAATTTTTTTAAGACTTTATGGAGGGTATTGTGGGACAGAGGTAAAAGCCTAAGTCTTACATTAAGTCTAAATGTCATGACAACAAATGTCCTGCTTTGAGGAACTATTCATATTCCCATGCAGCTTGTCAGATTCAGGTTTTTTACCTTAAATACTCATGGTTATACAGACTCTGTCCAGTTGCCTCTTTTCCTGGCATTACTTTGTTTCTAATTCCATTCTCTACCTCCTATTCTCATTCACTATAGACTCTCACTTTCTTACATATTCTCACATATGCATAGTACATAGTTGCACTGAGTATAACACAGGAAATTCAAACGAAATTCTGTAGCTGAAAAACAGATGCTATTTTCTCGAGTCCCTGATTTTGCTTATAAGGTAAATGAGAAAAACTGAAAATTAATTTATGTTACATTTAGAACTGCATAGGACAATAACAGTGGCACAGCATTTATGGGAATAGTCTGTTTATTTAAGCTTTCAAGTAACAACAGAAATCAATTTGAAATATGTACTGCATTTTCATACCATTCAACTAAATTTTCATTATGTATTTTTAAAAATAATTACTTTTTGAGAGAATATTTATATTAATTTCTCATAATTCCAACCTATACTTTTCTTACTGTCTCAGACACAAAGACCTCTAGCTAAGTTACAAGTTAAGGAATGAGTTGGAAAACACAAAATAACTTTTTTTATTATTATAAATGTCAAATGATACAAATTCAAATCTTGCAGAGTTAAGTTCAATAGAGAAAGCAGTTATTGGTCTGTGTCAAGGGCACGAGAACTTCATGAGCAGTCATGAATCTACTAGGTAGGTCAAACACAACCATTGAAATGCTCCTGCTCCCTGAGATCAGAAAGACTTGTGATATGAAAATGTATTTTATCTACTTTCATTTATTTTAGAGTTATTATTTATTAAGTCAAATAATACTGAAACATAAGATGATTATATTAAATGCTTAAATCTGTTCTGTTCTAATCTTGTAAGTACAACCCTCCAGTAATTCAAGTACTCAATTCAGAATTCCAACTGAACCAACTAACTAAAGACTAAAGTTTAATCTATTATTTCATAGGGATTTGTGGTTGAATTATAATCTATATATTTCCATATATAACCAATCAGAACTTTATTTGCTAATACTACAATAGAGAATTTCAAATGGAAATTTTCTGAGTCTGAGGTCTAATTTGAGGATGTAAGGTTGACACTTTTTCCTTACTTCCAAATATATAGAAGCATCTTTTTAGCGAAAACAATACAGCAGTCCAATCTGATTACAAAAAATATCCAATTGCATTGAAAAAATGTTTAAGAGAAGACCTAATCTGGCCATAATGGTTTGGACAAGGACAGTGAAAGATGAAAGATGTTTAAGATTGCTCTTTCCACAAAGCCAGTTAAAATGTAGCTGCAAAAACAATCCCAAAATTAAGTGAATCAACTCAGTGACACATTCCTAAATGTGTGAGATTTCCAGACTAATCAACTGCAGCTGGCTATGACTAACCAGTCTTTAATAATAATGAAATATATTGCAGTGCAAACTGTCTTTTCAGCTTCATGCATCCTAAACTGACAGTAACAATTTTTTGAGGTTTAATTGTGATCATAATTATAGTGAACAGTATAATGAACACACAATACATCATTTGATGACAATTCTTTTGTAACAACGCCTAACAGCCTGAGTTCAGGAAAAGCAAAAAGCCTTGATTCTCATTGTTCTGTTGCACCTGTAGAGCTTTAATATTTTAAAAATATTCCTTAACAAATTACCTTATTAAAACCTGTATATAAGTTGCCAGTACAAGTTAGAATTTTATTGCATTAATGCAGTAAGCAGAGATGAGACTTCTATCATTGAAAATGAGCAAGAGGTATGTAAAAGCATGTAGTTACCAACTCTTCTAATGAATCTAGACTACCAATTGACATTTCATTCATATACAAGCTGCAATCTATCACCATGTGGGCTTACTATAGCTTTTAACGACTACAGAGATTGACAGTGACTGAACCATTGAGATTTCATTGCAATTCCTAGATCTGCAGGAGAGTGACAGGATTTCTGGATGTGATTCACCTGCTCTGTGTTTAATTTGTCTACATGCATCCAGAAGAAAATATAACTGTAGTCTTTATAAAAGTCCTTCTTTGCCTATTTATTGCTTCTCTCCTGGGGTGACATATGGGAAAGAAGCACAAAGGAGACAGTAACATTACTTGAGGGATGTCCATTCTCAACCAAGGAATCTTAAAAAAATTAAGTCCATGCTTTAAGTATTTTGCATTGCAATAATCTCCAGGTCCCTGAAACATAAATACGAGAATAAAAGGCAGAATAATCTAAGTATTTATGAAGGACTGATCAGACAGCTCTATGGTTCTTGGTTAGCTTTGTGTTAAATGACAAAAAGACCTGGGCTGTCACCTGGTTGAGGGAGGTGCTTCTTCCCTTCTACTCAGCACTGGAGAGGCCATAGCTGGAGTGTTGTGTTCAGTTTGGGCTCCTGAGCACAGGAGACATACAAGGCTACAGGAAAGATCCAATGAAGGGCTGTGAATGTGATTAAGAGACTGGAGAATCTCTCCCATAAGGAAAGGTTGAGAGAGATGGGGCTTTTCAGCCTGGAAGGAAATTTTGTCAGTGTATACAAACACTGGAAGGGAACTAGTAAAGAGGATAGAGCCAGGCACTTTCCAGTGGAGCCCAGTGGCAGATAAAGAGGCAGTAGGCAAAAACTGAAATACAGAAGGTTCAATCTGACCTTCAAGAAACCCAGCTGCTAGGAGGGTGACTGGACACTAGCACAGGTTGCCCAGAGAGATTGCAGAGGTCTCCATCCTTGGAGATATTTAAAAAATGTCTAGACATGGTCATGGACAACCAGACCTAGGTGACGCTGCTCGAGCAGGGGGGTTCGAAAATGTGAACTTCAGGGGTCCCATCCAACCCCAAACATAGTCTGAGGCAGGCACAGGCCAACACTTAGTTTGTGCAGCAATTTCTGCCAAAGCCAACCTGCAGGATCATGTAAAACTCTTCTTACATGAGGATATCAAAGGGATTTGTGGAATCCATCAGAAAGGCATTAAAGAGTATTATCCACTCTATTCCAGTAGTCTCTCAAGCAGCTGGTTGCATCAAATACAAATAGAATATATATTATGCTATTAAGACATCTCTTTTTCTGCATTAAACACATTGTGTGTGCATGTAATTTAGTAAAATAAAAGTCATTTCCTTGCACAGGATGAGATTAGACTGCTTATTTTTCCTTTTTAATATCAACAGAACAATGGCTCTTCAAAAAACTAATTGGAATCGGCATAAAAATACTATAATCACTATTCATTTTGCAGAAAAAAAAGAGGTACTGAAAAGTAGCCCATCTACCTTAGCACTTTCTATAGCATCTGTGTAGTGTATAAGAAAAGGGACATGAATATTCAATAAAATTGTTTCCTAAGATTTATATACAGGGAAAATAAACTCTCCCTCTCTCTGCTCTTAAGGTGCTTGCAGTCCATCCATGCGCGGTAACAAGTGACTTAAATCAACATCAGCAACCTTAAAGCAAATATAAGCTTTTATATATTTCATATTACTATAAACAAGAAAGCAAAAATTTTCTCTTTGTTGTTGAGGTTTTTCTGGAGCAGCATTAGGGACATTTCCCTGGCTGCACACCTTAAAAGAGCTACCACCCAAGAATCTGTCCACATGCTGGTGATGCAGAGAGGCTCTGAGAGGAGCTGCAGGGTGTCTTTGCTGTGGGACCTGCATCTGGCCCTCTTCATTTCACTTAAGTAAAACCACCTCCCTAGCTCAGGCACCTCTGTTTTATTCATCTTTAGTGAAGGCAGCTGCATGCTGAGAAGCAAGGTCAGCAATTACTGCAGCATGGGGAAGCTCATTTTAGCCATGCTGATTTCAGGGCAGGATCTCTGCTGGTTGCCTTTTCCCCACTCAGTCAATTCTCACCTCTTTTTTGGTTTTTCCTTAGACTCAGCATCTGATCGATTGATCTGCTGCCCATCCTGGAATGAAAACATATCCCAGAAAACATCCCAGCATTACTACCCAAAAGGAAACAATTTAATTTATTTTTTCCATGATACACTGTCATCTGGCCTTGTGTCCTTCTTTAAGCTCCAAAGAAATGGCTATTACGTTTCTCTCTTTTTTCCTATGTTGTAAGGAAAAAGCAAACAGGCACATTGAAATATTTTAGTACATAAACAAGCTCAGAGCAGTATGATAGTAGGAATTTATGTTTCTGCAGGTGTTTTCTAGATCTGGTAAATTTAGGGTAGTTTGCTCCTTGCTGTGAGAGCCTACCTGTGTTTTTATAAGGCCAGCCAATGAAGTCTTCTGGCTGATTCTTTTGAAGTAAGAGGTGTGCTGTAAATTAATCTTCAGGCTGTCTTTGCTGTAGCTTTTCTTATCCATGCCCTCTGTTCTGTCTTTTTCTGACTTCTTCAGTCTTGGCTTCTTGCCTTTTTGGCTCACCTACCTGAAAGTTTTAAGTGACACAAGTGGAGTTGGTTTTTTTTTTTTTTGTCTGAAGGTGCCCTATACTTCTGTTCTTCTATATATTCTGATAACAGTTTTCTTTCAAATCTGTTAGTAACTAATGGGTATAATTGCATAAATATAGCTTTATAATAGGTAAATATGTAAATTAATTTTATTTTACAAATTAATAAAATGAATGAATCTGTTGATTGATTACTTGGAAGGTAAGAAAAATCAAACCAAACCACAACCCTCCTCCCCCTTCAGCCAAGAATTTCATAGGTAAATATACATAGAGTTTAGAGAAGATTTTATTTTGTGAGTACCCTTATGTTAAGGAGGACTAATTTTGCTTAAAGATATGCAATTCATAACTTTAAATAGTACTTATTTTTTCTGCATTTTTTTCTCCTGAATATAGAGAGCTAAAATGGTCATTTAGTTTAAAGCTGCTGTCTACAAATCCTGCCTCATTAAAGGAAAGAAGGAGGCATTTCTAAACTGGCATACTCATCGCTGTCTGGGAAGCTCTCAGTACCAGATCAATCCCACCAAGAGTTGTTTTCCCCAGGTTCTTCATGTAGGAAGCGTAGATGGGATGATTCATTTGGCCTATCTTGCCTGACTCATAGACCCTTTATGAATCCTGCCCAAAGTACATACGATTTTGGGTGAAAACTGAGATTACTGGGGAGGGGTTTTTTTGGTTTACTGTAATGTGTGTAACATTTAAAATTTAACCTCTTACTCAATCTGAGTCCAAATATTTAAAGTCAAGGTTCTTTTATAAATATAGCAAAAAGTAATGGAAAATTTTAAAGGATAAATCTTGCTATATGATTTTATAACATTTGCACTACAAGTAATTGATCTTTATAATCTCTAAATCCATATATCACTGCGTAAGAGCAGTAAGGATGTTTATCAAATGACTAAATGAAAAATTAGTCTAATCATATTTGTCAGTATGGCACAGCTAAGAACACCTGAATTTACAGCATTTGGAGTTTATTTCCTTTAAACAACAGTTTTCTTCTACTAAGACAGGAAACTAAGATATGAAAGACAACTTTGAAGAAATCATCTGACATACCATCAAAATAGATCATAATTTGCATTTGCTTATGAAATAGTCCCATGTGCATTAATTGCTTGGAGTCTTTGGCAAGGGTTCCTCATATCTGTATTTCATGGAAGATCAGTTCCTGGCAGCTCTGTCTAACTAGGTTCACAGAAACAGCTGACTTGAAAAGTAAAACCTTAGAATACAGAAACAACAGTTAAGAGAATCTGTATCTCTGCTATTTCCCCCTCACCCCATACTTTTTCTTAGACTTTACTATGAGAACTTCTTTAAAATTTAATTTTCAATGGGAAGAGTTAGAAATTGATGCAGAAAATATTTGCTACCGATTTTCATCTGTTTTGCTGTGGATTATTATTGCTTTCAGTCTTACATATGGTTAGTGGCTAGTGGCATTGCCACTCCAGTTTCAGTCTGTCAGGCAATGGAAATGAGCCAGATCATTTATAGCTTCATCTGTGGTACAGAAAGTAAGAGGCAAAGCAATGTTCAAGAAGACAAGTCCATGCTCAGTTTTGAAGTGAGACCTATTTATCCCTTCAAGAAATGATCTGAAACAAGTAGAATACATGCACAAGAAGGCATAATGTAGATTAACTCTGAAGAGAAACAGTAGCACATGGAATGATGCTATTGCAAAAGAGAAGATCCTCTCAGAGGTTTACACTCAGGTAAATTTGTCAGATTGGTTTGAAACTAATCATATGGGGAATTGTGTTGTGTGTGTTCACAGCTGCCACACGTTATCAGGTGAGCTACACGTGGCAAGTGAAGGCCACTCATTGATGTACCCAACCCAGCCAAGTAGTGACATCTCCACCACTACCATCACCTCATCTCCTGTGAGGATTTTGTCATTTATCTCTTAATGTGCTTTCTGGCAGACAGGTTACTCCACCGAGAAAACCAGGTCAGATCATCGGTGTAGCAAGCCTTTTGTCTGGGAGTGTCTGCTAATGTAAGATTAGAGGACAAGAACAGTTAATGGAAATATTTAGCTCATTTTATCATCCCAGCAATCATTAGGAAGATTTCTAGAAATTTCCTGACCTAGAATTTGAATTCAAGTCATCATATACAATAGATACCTTACACTTGATGTGTTCAAAAACTTTGTGTGAAAATAGTCTCTCTCCTGGGAAAAGAAAGGCTTCCTTTTGATTTCAGTCTGGTACCCAACAATAACACTTAGTTTACAAAAAACAATAAATAATCAATTTTACCTATATTTACCATAACATTCACACCTGTACAATTTCTTACATCTCCTTCGAGCTGAACTTTTTTTCCAAGCAGCAGTTTCAAATGAATCATCCTTAATATAAAAGCACTCCCACACCATAACAATGTGTTAGTCTTATTATGCATAGTTATACTTTTTTCTGTTTTACTATATATATTGATTTTGAGAAACTTCTGTGGAAAAATGAAAACATGAAATCTATAAATTTTTACTGATAGGAAGAGCAGCCTCCAAGAAACAGCATGCATTCAAGCAATTTTCTGGTGCCAGATATTGATCATACTTGAGGTAACTAGAACATTTGTTTAAATAAAAGGTATAACTAATATAACTAAGATCTGTAAGAGACACATGATTCCCTGGGGTAGTAGTTAAATATTTCAATGCAACATTTAAGTTAATTCAACATTTTGAATTACTTAATCTACTTGAAGTGGTCTGAGTGATCTCTACCTTTGAAAAAATCTGTTTAAAGACAGAGTATTTGAAATTAAAATTTTCTGACAGCTCCAGTAACCAGCTTTCCAAAAAAACAACATTAATCTTGCACAGAACTTCTCTGGAAGTAACATTACTTTTTTCCATTTTCTCAGTCTGCAGTTATCTAGATGAGAAACAAGGTAGAAGTTAGTCTTTGCTTCAGGAAATAGAAGGCAGTCACATGTGACAACTGCCTACATGTACATTATAGAGTAACAAAGGAAAACTATTACGGAATACTTTAAATGTGACAGTACCCAACTAGGTATTTATTATGAAAAAATACAGACTCATTAAAAAATCTAAATAGCTATTCTTTGGGATTAATTTTGCATACATCTTTTTGATTTCTGAGAAGAAAAACCACAAAAGTCAAATAGAAATGAAAAAAGAGGGTTTTGTAAAAAAGAAAGGAAAACCACTTAATTCTTCTTGAATGCTTATGACAGCACAATGAAATTCGAGAAATATTTCCCTCTTGCAAACACATATTCTTCTTTTGCTTAAAAGTTCACTTTTTACTACTACAACAATAAATATGTATATTGGAGTAGATTACCTGCAAAGAATAGAATTTCTATCAGGTTCCTTTTTATTTTTTTTTAATTTAATGTTCTCTCATTGTAATTAAAAATAATAATTCACATCCATTTTTTCAGTATTTATAACCCCATGAATGGCAGTTTTTCAGGTGTGAAGAAATCAGATGTGAGAAAGTCACTGTTTTTCAAGTAAGTCAGCCCTGACAATAGGCTAAAATTTATAATTGATATGTATGGAGCAAAGTAATAAAATAGGACTCAATAGCATTTTGACTGTTTTTCTAATTTCCTGGAGTCAGTCCTCTGGTACAAGAGCTTCATAGTTGATATTCTTTTTCTCATTTCCATATTATCAACATAGTATTTTCTTTTGCTATCAACGAAGAGAAAATCCTTCTGTCTCACTTTTACCCCTAAGGCTATTTCATTTCATTTGCATAGGAAAATGAGTCAAGGATATGGAAATTTTTGTATCTAGCTATTCCTGACTGAACATCAAATTCTTAAATATCACTAAAAGATGAGTTACTTTATTAACAGATCAGCTTCATTTTCTCAAGCACTGCTTACTTGGCTTTTTTTGAATGAGAATGTTTTTAAAAAAAAATTGGCTTACTGAAAATCAGTCATAGAAAGACTTATATGATCATTCAGCCTGACTTCTTATCTTAGCCTTGGTCCTGGTATTCAACCCTGCAGTTCTACTGAGTCCAGCAGCTTGTGATTTGGTTGATACAATCATTCCTTTTGAGTGAATGATCCAACAGAGTTTAGCTGAAGTTCACATGAACTGCTATGACTTGTGTACAGAATACATCTGTTTCCTTGGTGACTAAAGAGTCACCTTCCTCATTACATGATGACAAAATCCTAATATACTTAGAAAATTCTACTGATGTCCCATACGTTTTGTTAGTTTTTTCTTGTTTCTATGAAACATCATTTCCTTGTAAAAATCTTTCTTTTCAGTACCATACAATGTATTTGCCTTTATCAGAACAAGGATATATATATATGTATATATATATGTATGCATATATATTTATATCTATACCAATCTCTTATATGTATATCTATAATATTTTGTGCAACTCATTAAAAAAAAAGGACAAAGCAAAACAGAAAATAAAGCAGAGATAGAAGACACAGGAATTATTAAGACATATTTGTAAAGACTGGAGGACTGAAAATAATTTTATCATTGACTATCAAAATGCTTTACAGATTAAATTCAATTTAAACAGATATTTTTATCAAAAAATTAATACTTTAACATTTAAAAATATTACATTTACCCAAGCGATCTTGAAAGCTCCTTTTAATGTCTTTACATTTGGTAGTTCTTGCAATGTGAATGAAAAAAGGGTACTTAGTCAGACTCAAGTTAAAAGGGCACAGCTGCTTTGATGGGAAAGTTTCCAAAATAGTTTTTCAGTACTTCATAGGAACAACCATATTTAAGCATGAAACTTTCCGGTTTTCTTGGGTGGACAGAGGCAAAACTTCCTTTTTTTTTTTCCCTTTCCCCAAATGCTAATGCAATTAATTAGGGAGGAAGGTTGGGTCACTGTTATATTCATTTCAGGAATAAAAGTTCCACTGTCTTCAACCAAGTCTGTATTTAACTCCTTGCATTTTGCTTTTAATTTCTCGGTAGAGCAAATCAGTAGCTCACTGACGAAAACCAAGTAAATAACCAGGAAAATGTCTGGCAAAAACTTTCGCAAAAACCAAACCATACAGTTTCAAATTATTTTAATCTGACCATATAATTGGCCTCACTTGTGCTCAAAAATAAGAATTCATCCAATTCTTCCAGGAAATTTGGTCCTGTGACATTTAATTGTTTCCAATTCTAATAAAAGTAGCATGCTTTTTAAATTATTCTAAAAGCTAGAAATAATCAGCTACACTGTGAGTTTATGGTGTAGGTTCAGTTTCATTGTAGGAAAAATCTACATTTGTATAAATTCAGTTGTGTGAAAAAATTACTTCTCCACTCAAACCTAATCTTTCTTAAGTGACTTGTTAACAGTCAAAAAAACTGAATTTGGGGGTAGATTTCGGACACATTAGTTCCATAGGATAAGTGATACAAAGTACTACAATGAGAAAACACATTAAAAAAAAGAGAAGAAAATAGTAACCTATCTTTAAATATTTCAGTGTTGAATGGCTTGTCTTACTTCAGGGGAGACTCAGATGATATATCCAGTGAAAGGGGGTGCAAGATGTCTTTAGACCAGAGAGGCGAAACAGAGATTTAAATCCTTCTCAGGTCTGAAGTCCTGATAGGACATTTAGTGTCTTGGTTTCAAATTTGGTTTTCAAAGAGTAACAAATCAACTTTTTTCACTTGACAAGCTAGTGCTCAAGCCTAACACCTTTACCTTCTGTTGATTTTAAATCCACCAAGTCTTCAGCTTTTCTCTACATGTCTGCCTTTGAGAGCTCTTCACTTTAAGGACTCCTGGCTGTTTTCCTGCCATATGGACCTCATGTACCTATCTCCAAAGGCAATACTGACCCAAAAATTTAGGTAGGGGATTATACACATCCACTGAGGAACCCTACCAGAATGACGCAGAACTGTGGACTTCTGCTTCATCATGTAGCAAGTGTCCTCTCCCTCACTACTTCTCCCACAGAGTAATGTCTTTGAAAGTTAATATATGGCATCCTAATTAATTTTTATTTTTTCCCTAAAAAGGAAATTTAGTCTGTGTCCTTAGGTCTTTTCTGTGTTGACAAACATAATGTCAGAAATAGAAGCATTCACCTCTATAGAACTGTCATAAACCAAATTGCAAAATAACAGAGAAACTAATAGCATTGATTTTTAGCTTGCAACTTTAATAATGTTCTTTTAAAAATCTCTTTTCATGTAATTAGCTTCTATAACAAATGTATACCCCAGGTGGATACTCATAGAGTTGATCTTTTGAAACCATGATGTTAAAGTCACAAGTTCTTATATTTTCCTTGATCTGAATTGATGTCAGGTACAGTCACAAATTTTATAAGCACATCAGCAGAGCCAATTATACATCCTAGCTTCCCTAGAGAATCAAACCCAGAATTTCAAATAATTTGAAAGTTTTTCCCCATGTGTCAGCCTTACAAGCACTGTGAGAATATTCTTTTCCTCTGTTTCAGAAGTACCCATTAGTAGAAATAGAAATATCTCTTGTTTAGAGCTCCTGTAATCAATCACCTATTTGAGAGGAAAAATATGTATGGAACTACAAACTATGGACATTCACTCTCAATTTCTTGTCTTAGATACCTCAACATTCTCAAATACGTTTTAGTCTTAGACCAAATGAGTACTGGATCCTTTTATCATTTTCAAATGTCTGTCTTTCAGAAAATAAAAATCTCCTTGCTTTCATTGCCCAGATCCCCTCTTTTCTCACTCTGACATTCTCATAGAAGCACTTCATTCTTTCCCCTGATTGTTTAGTCAGTAAAAGATAGCAGTAAGAAGGGATTATGAGATTCTTTCTTGCACTAAAGATTTTCTCTTATTCCACTATTAGGAAAGTCACTGTTAGCAATTAATCATTGTGCTACATAATTTTCTTTTTCTACAGCCTTTTAAGCCTTGTTGGGAGGCTTTAATACTGACATTTTATTCTGTACTTCATCATGGAGAGAAAGCAGTTCATTCTGCTAAAAACAGCAGAAAATCAGAATGCATATTTATTCTTTGTTTTTGTGAAGCACAAAACATTCAATTTATAGTAGAGGCTTTTGATTTTGGTGTCATTGTTTAGAAAAAATTCAAGGTCAGGGAACATCTTGTTTTTAAACCTCTTTTCAGTGAATATCAATCATTTAGAGATTATTTTAATTTTGAGCAGCCTCAAGTAATATTCCTTCACTTTTCTGTCTTTAAGTTTAAATGTTATCCATGTGAAATGCTTTTCACAGTATTTATGAATTACTATTTCATTATCAGGAATCAAAATACTATTGAAACTGGAAAACAAAAACAGCAGAAAAAATATAAATTAATACAGGAATTTGTTAATTAGGCTAATGAGAAGTTTTTAAAACAAGAAGCTGTTAAGAAAAGCTACTGAATATCCTGTTGTTTGTTGCTACTTGATTTTCTTGTTTTTTCATAATTTTTCCTCTTTATTTTCCTCTGAAACTGATTTATTTTGTTCATTGCTTCAGCAATCTTCATTGGTTCACATAGTTTTACCTCTTTATCTATAGGGTCAGGTAATTTGTTTTATTCTTGGCTTTTAAAAACATAGAAAATAAAGCAAATTATGGAAAGAAGTGAAAAATCTCATATAAAATAACATTCAGAATGGAACATAACCCTGAAATTCAACAGAATAATAATGTATTTTGGCAGATATTTTGATGTGAGGCAGATAAGAACTTGTTTAATTCAAAATAAGTTTCTCTGTTTCTTTGCTTAAGTGCCAGACTTTCATTTCCAGACTCTTTTCTGGTGTTTAAACTTCATTTTATAGATAATTGAGCTGGACCACTAATGATGGTCTAGGAGATATTATGCTGTACTCTTTGTACCATGCTGCCTAAGCTGTGTTTGGAGCATAATAAAGATTTTGTTATTACAATGTCCACCTTATTGTTCTGAACAGAAGTGATAGAATAGTCTTTGAATTTGCAGGGATTGCTGTGCAGTTAAATCCTTTTTCAAAATATCAAATCTAGAGATTTTAATTCAGAAAGCTTAAAATGCAACCCCCTCCCTCCCTGCCAAAACACTGCAAGTAACTCTTCTTTACCCACAGGCAAGCCTGAAATCTTCTTGAGGCCCTTCAATGCATCCTTCCCTCTACAAATAACAGTCTTTGACTTTTTGCCTACAAATGCTGCTTATAGACATACCTCTTCCCTTGAATTGCATGCCTTTGCCTTCTTGGTGGGTGAAGTGCATACACAGGACTCTTGCTTCATCTTCATCTTCCTCAGCCCAGAAATACATTATTTGTATGAATAACCCTCAATCAATTACTGACATTCTGCTTCCTTGTGTATAAATATCAGACCACATAACCATGGCACCTCTGACTCCTGGAGGTTAATTAAAGTACATAGAACATGCCAGGTTGCTGACTGGTGACAAAATGCTTCTATTTGTGGGAATAAAAAGGGTTTGTCACACAATGATTATTTGAATTGAGCAGTTAGGGAAATGTTAAAGACTATTTGACTTTCACACAAGAGCCTGAGTTTTCAACCCTTCCCTACTCCCCTCTCTCTTTGAATTGCATGAAGACTGATGGTTTTGACAGAGCATGAAACACAAGAGAAAGATAAGGACCTTTAGTTCAAAACCAGCTTACTCAAACCTAGATTAGTCTGTCCTCATGTCTGTCATGGCATCAGGGTTCATGTTTACTTAGCGTTGTTTCTTTACTTTTTTTTTCTTTTAACACTAATGAACCTTATATAAATGAAAATTTACCTGACTGATAATTGCTTTTCTGGAAGATGTAATAATCTCTTTTTAGCATTTCTTTTTGAAAGGAAATGTATCTGAGACTCTTTAAGTTCTAATCTATTTCTCCCAGATTTAGAATTACTCATCCACTGATATTTATCACAATACAGATAAATACAGAAAATACACCTGTGTGAAGGTGACTTCTTTCAGTTCTCAAAAAAAGGAACACTTTTATTTTATAACACTAGCTTCCCTTATCCATTTGAAGACCTTTACTATCCTGGACTTTATTGCATTCAACTACATAGGCAGGAGGACTTGTTAAAAGATATTACAGAGAAAAGTGAGTTACTTTCATTATTCGCTCAGCAAGATAAGGGGAAATACAACATCATACCTCTTTTCATGGAGTGTAAAGCACTACATCTTGCAATTCTTTCATCAACTCACCCCACAATTTTCTGAAATGGTATCTTTGTCATTGCAAGGAAGAATTTGCTCTCTAAAGACAAGTACAGTAAGGACTGCAGGTAGGCAAAACTGATGAATATTATTCCAAAAAGACTGTAATTCTAATGTTTCATCTTTTGTGAAGAAAAAGGCAAAATATTATAGTATGTGAAATTTGTCTTTACTTTCCTTTAATGTTAACACCATATTAAGGAATTGGTGCCAAATTCTGAACCTAATGCAATAACATAAATTTTTAGGGAGTAACATAAACTACTCAGTGAAACAACTTACATGCTTGTAATATTGCTATCTTCCTGTTTTGATGGGATACTGTAGCTTTATGAGGAGCCAGGAATCTGCCACTTTTGACAAATGTCAGAGACTTGCTCAGACAGATAAATTAATGTGTCTAAACATTTTACCAGAAGTTTAAGAATGGTGCTGTATTTTCAGAGTCTCCACTACTAATTAAGTCTGGATAGTAGAGATTCATTAGTAGGTAGTTGCTAGCCTTCAAGCTGACCAGCTGGTTATCAGTCAACCTTTTTTTAACAATTTGAAACTGATGAACTTCTCAGGGGAAAAAAAAATCCCCTACAGCTTCCCTCATTACCTGTCTGGTCTTCGCTGAGGTACCACTAAGGAAAACTTTGCAATGATTATTCAATTGCAATATAATATAACTCAAAGTTGATATCATTCTCTATTCAACAGCCCTAACAGGAACCAAAAGTTTGTTTTAGCCCCCAGATGTGGTAATACATACAGATAACTGAAGTATTCTGTAGTCTGACTTCTGGTTGTGCTTATTCATGCCTCTTGCAGAAAAAAACCCCAGATCATCCATAACCTCTTCGGAATTCCCATCCCTTCAGAGATCTCTGGGAGGGGCTTTGGTTAGCCACTAGATTTATGGCCTTGCCCCACTAGAAATTTCCTCACTCTCACCGATAATAGATACACCCATCATTATGCTGAGCAGCCATTATGTCAACAAGAGCATGCTCTCTGAGAATGTTAAGAATGTTGGACTTGACTCCATCAAATTATAGCTGTATCTTATTTTGACCCTAGTACACTTTGACAAAGTGAAATGTGGTGGATAATATTTTAGAGATTAAGATTTGAAGATCTTTGAATCTGTTTTCTTTTCTTGGGGTGGAAGAAGTAAATGTTTAAAAAATATTTTTATAACTCTCACTTTATTAATTTTCTTTTGAAGCTGAAGAGTTTTCTTATCTAAACAAATTAATTTTTAAAATAATTAAGAAACCCCTTGCCTTTTACATGGATAATTATTATTTGCACTGTAAATGGACACATGATATCTGCTTCCAGTTTTTCAGCTCAAGTCTAAATGGAATGAGAAAAAATTAAAATGTGTTGTTATCTTCTGAAAGCTGTATATTGGCAGATGTGAAATGAGCTTTCAGCCTAAAAGCAGAAGTACTTACATTTGCATTTAGGTATTATGAGTGAAAATAGCAGCAAAGATTCAGCAACACAAAGAGCTAAAGTGTTAACCCAGAGTGCTTATCAGGATTTTCCAAGCTGCAGTAAGATCATGAAGCCATGAAAGCACCTTCTATATAATGACATATATGAGTGCTTGTGGTAAAATATATTTCAGAGAAGATGTATTTAGGGAACATATTTTCAGGATTTAACAATACCAAAATAAGGTGGTAGACTCTGAATGTCATAGAAGATTGGATTATTCACGTTCTTAAGTTATAGGACAGGTACCTGTCTCATTAAGAGCAGTTTTTCATAACTTATAGTCGCTGAAGATTTCTCTAAGAAATAAAATCTGAGATTGCGTGGGACCTCCTCTCTATATTTTCATAAGGATACCACAGGAAAAGAAAAAGAAATAGCAACTAGAAAAATTGTTTGAAAAACACTATCTACATCTAAAGTTTAAATGCTGACTTTGAGTCACATGTCTTTATATTTCTAATTACTTTTTCAGGGGAAAAAATCTTCCAGCTAGAAACAGGAGGCTTTCCCCCTTCCTTTGCATAAAGAGTTAGGTTTGCCAGAAACATGTTCCTATCCATTTTTAAATCAATTAAGAGAAGTTCAGGGAAAAGGAAAAAATGTGATCCAAATGTAGATTACCATTTAGAATGAGAAATCTGCTTGAAATACAGGAGGCCTCAGATTAATTATTTTAATATTCTGCTTTCCAAAATGCAGGCAGTGAATGCCAACACTATACCAGAGGCCTCAGATATTTATTTTCCCTTTTTTGACTATGACTACCCCACCACAAAATGTTTGATTAAACAGAAATTCTTCCATTCAGCAAGGTAAAAATGAGCAAAAATCATTGCATATTCAAATTAAATTGTGCTGTGTGAATCTGAATGTATATTTAGGGAAAGTCAGTTTAGGATACACATGCAGAAATATTTAGAATGACCCCTTAGAAACTACATTTTAATGAAAATTGCAACTGACATATTAATAAAGAAAAAGACCGTGACTAAAGGTAGAGGCAATGAAACTGGACTTTTCATGAATAATAAATAGCTTTGTGGCTATTTTAGTGACTGGGGGAGTATATACATATATATGAGCACACATGTGACAGTGACTCATAGAAACAAACTGATGCCTGACAGGGTCCTGGAGTCTTGCTGGGCTCTGAGTGCAGGCACTACCGAGGGCTGACACTGCCCACGCTCCCTTTCAGGCTCTTGTCTCTGCATTTCTAGAGGTGTTTTGTTCCTTCTTTCTGCCCATGAAACCACAACTTTATGGCAGAAGCAGGTATCTAAACCCACACTACTCCCAGCTCGTCTTTCACATTTCCTACACCAGGCTGTTGCCATGCTTCCTAACCCTAGAATAGTACCTAGGGCTTGAGTAAGGTGAGAATGGCCAGAGCAGAGCTGCAGACTGTGGTTTCCTTTTCTGCTCCTACTTTCTGCAATAAACTTTATGGACTTCTGACTTATGCAGGGTCTGCTCCCAGCTGGTTTCAGGTTGACTCAAATTTGGTCAGCTCATCCGCTGCTTTTCTCCTTCTACCCAAAAGGCTCCCGTTCTGGATATGAAAACCTTAAGGCAAGGGAAATCTACTCCCCTCCACAATTTGTCCAGTGATTAACCATACTCACTGTTTAAAACTTTGTGTTTCAGTTGCTCTGGGCTAGGTCTGCAGCTACTAATCCTTGCACCTCCTCTCTCTCCTGTATTAGTGAGCCCTTCACTTTCCAGTGTTTTCCCCCTTTAAACAGGCTTATATCCATCATTCAACTACTCAGACTTGTTTTTGACAGTTTAAACAAAATAAGCTCTAAATACCTTCCTAAAAGAGTCTTCCTATACCCCTGAACTCATTCCTACATCTCTTTTGACCCCTCTTCAGATTTTTAACAAGTTTTTTTAAATGCTAGAAAAAATCCTACATGACTTCTCAGCACAGAAGCAAAATCACTTCTTTCCTTCTATTCAATCTTTTTCTCTGTATTTATCTAGGGGTTGCATTAGGCCTTTTTGACCCAGCATTATAATGGCAGTTTCAATTGAGTTGTCTATCCAGTGTGAATCCCTACATCACTTTCTCTGAGGCATTCTTTTCCAAGACACTTATTTTCCTGTCCTATTTATATGCTTTCCTTTCTTTCTTTTCTTCAATTATGCAAAACTTCTCATTTGGCTGTATTACACGTTTTCATTCAAATAAGCAGGGTTTATCACACAATTCAGACTGTTCTACTAAACAATATAAACCCACCAGTGCCGCAATGCAGTAAGCTGTCATATGGTGTTTGATAAGGCCTCTCCAGAGAAACTTCCCTCAGGATGGGCTGGGAAAAGCTGGCTTGCTACCATACTTTTAGACTGGTCCTATGGTCCCACTCACAGAAAAATTGAAATACAGCATGCAAACAGCTGGATGAAACAAGCACTTTCCACTTACTTAGTCATTCATCAATTTCTGCACAGGTTTTTTCTCTTATATGACATTTCCCTTCTAAGTTTGAGACAAATGCCTAGAGCAACAACAAAAACAACAAACCTCGATCAATGATTAGACAAAAACAGACTCAAGCTGAGGGTGTGGGTAAATAGTTGCTAATTTTTAAAATATATACACCATCCCTGAAGAAATCGAATGAAACTTTGGATATTCCACAAGAAGACACAATCCAGGAACAAAGACATCTGAATACTCCTAACTAAGTTGTAGTACTGTGTATAAACACAAGGTTACTGTCCATAACAATATTTCAAAATTGTTTTTCTCATAATATATTTTGCATGTATGTATGGGTATATGTATTTTACATATATACTTGACTCTTTATGTGCTTTTATACATAGGACATATTTCAGAAGGCAAACAAAACCCTCGCTCTGGACAACTATTCAGAGTTTTGCCCAAATCCAAAAAAAGTAAATTTCCTCTGAAGAGGGCAAAGTTTACCTGCTTCTATGAACAACCCCTCAAATGACATGCATTTCTACAGTTGTACATTTGCATCCTAGAATTTAGAATTTTAAGGTGTAACTGCAATTTTGGTACACTTGTTTTAATTAGGAATAACTGCAGTAAGCCACACTGATTTTAAAATGGTGCACTGACATAAAGTGTGAAAAAGTTCATTTTAAGTTAGCTTTTTAGTCCTGAATGATCACCAGCCTTTGACCTCTAGAAAGTCATTTGTTCACAGTAGTATTTTTCAGATACAGAATAAGACTTGGTAGAGAACAGCTATTCTAGAGCAATCTTGATAACAGATACTCTTACTCATGAGTGAGTTTGCTTCATTCTAGCCTGGATTCACACTCACAGTAAATTCACACACCCTTCTTTAATTCAAATTATCTTCCAAGGTTGGGAAAATCTTTATCCTTAGCAAGCCTTCTGGTCCTAAATTGCATCCACATGGAAACTTCCTTATCTTCATTCATGTTATTGCCCATTTAAGAAATCAATTTAGACAATTTTCACAAAGAGTATGTCAGAAATATGACATGATGGAAGTATCACCTGTCCCAATATATTTCAGAAATCTGAGAATTTGAATCTGAGTTTGGGCTGGGCTGGGCTGAGCTGGGAGATGGAAGAAGCAAGAGAAGATAAGAGAAGATTAGAAGTAGCTGAAATACATGGGAGGATGATACATAATTCATGTTTTAACACTGTTCTTTGTCTGCTTTGAACTTCTTTTCAGATATGATTTTGAAATATCATGTATCTCCAGGTCACGTGTAAAGCAATACCTTTGTTAATCTTTCAGCTCAAGTTTTAGGAAGACCTTGTCCCCAGGGCATATTGAGTCCACCTAAGACCTTGCAGTTTCCCCATAGCCCTGTCAGAGTGAGACTGTGAACCACTTTGAAATATGACTTTGTAAGTGCTTTAATAGGAATCAGAGGAGCAATGGCTTAACTATTCACCCATGGCCCTAACAAGTAAATAATTCTGTGTTTTGTATCTCTAATTTCAACTTTTTCCTTCCACTAATAGCTCAGGTTCATTTCTGACAAAGGAGGAAGCAAAAGAAGGTAGCAGAGGTGAAAGTACAGTCAGAAATAATTTTTTGCAGAGTTCTGAATCATAAGATATAGGTTAATATTTGCATTACTCAATCATTCATTCTCACTTGAAGCTTGGGTATACTTTTCCTGCTTTCTGTTAGGAAATTAAATATTCTTTTCCCATAAAATTCTGTTAGCATCTTGCTCTCTTTCCGATCTTAAGTTTCAATATTATTTGGGTTTATGTCCTTTATGTACATCCCTCTCAAGAAGTAATAGTGCATTTTTATGGTTTTATTATTTTTTATATTTCTGAAGAACATATGTCCTGAATAAAATTACAATAAATTTGAGGGTGAAGTATATGTAAATACACATGTGAGATTTGTCATTACTTGTGACAATGGCCCAAAAGAGTTCAGTTTCTAGTTCAGATTCTAGTCAAAGGCTTTGGTTATGCTCTGAGTTAGAAAATGTTACATAAAATATAGCAGTGAAATGAAAACATCAAATGTGTAACTGTAGTGTTTATGACTCATTATGTAGCATCCATGTATCTGTAGAAAGCAAGGTGAATGTAGTAATTTATATGAAAAAAAGAGATTTAAAAAATCAGGATTCACTTTTAGCACAGTTTTCATCTTAATGAATTTCTCCATGACAAATTTGATTTTCCATATATTTCTTTCACACATACACTTCCATAATGTAACTGTTATAAGATAAAATCTGTTTATGTTTCTTTTATGTGTTTTCCGTTGTTCAGGAAATCAAACAAGTAATTTTCAAGAAGCATATGCATTCCTTCATTATGGAAAAATGTTATCTTTTATCTTTGAAATATTGTACGTCTGGAATAATTTACTTAGAAATTTAAATGTTATTGTATTTTTGCAGGCTCATGTGACTACTATTTTGCATCTTATATGTAGTTATAATATCAAAGAATAAAAAAGAGGAGCCTAAAAAAATAAAAACTTTTTTTTTTTTGTCAGCAGCAGGAAATTGGCTTTCCTAATAATATAAGACAAATTTTGGAGATCAGGTAATGCTTAATTTTGCATCAAAACCAAGTTACCATAAGCCCTTGCTGGTGAAGAAGGCTTTTCTGTGGAGTGAGACCAGCACAGAAATACAAAGAGTGAATTATATGGAGAAGTTTCCCCTGAGCCAATTTGCAGTATTCCACAAGAACATGTGCCTCCTCAGCAGGTTCACTGATGACACAGAGTTAGGAGGAGAGGCCAATACCCCAGAGGACCATGCAGCCCTTCAGAAGGACCTCAACATGTTGGGGAGATGGGCAGAGCCAAACCACCTGAAGTTCAACAAAGGCACATGCAGGGTGCTGCACCTGGGGAGGAATAACCCCTGCACCAGCACAGGCTGGGGGCTGAGCTGCTGGAAAGCAGCTCTGTGGAGAAAGACCTGCGGGTCCTGGTGGACAACAAGCTGTCCATGAGCCAGCAGTGGCCTTGTGGCCAAGAAGGCCGATGGTGTCCTGGGATGGATTAGGAAGAGCATTGACAGCAGGTCGAGGGAGGTGATCCTGCTCCTCTGCTCAGCCCTGGTGAGGCACAGCTGGAGTGCCGGGCCCAGTTCTGGGATCCTCAGTACAAGAGAGACATGGAATTCCAGGTCCAGAGGAGAGCTACAAAGGTAATTATGGGACTGGAACATCTCTCTTACAAGGAAAAGCTTAGAGGTTTTGGCGTGTTTTTTTTTTTGGCCTTGAGAAGAGATGACTGAGAAGGGACCTCATCAATGTCCATCGGTATCCAAAGGGAGGGTGCCAAGCAGATGGAGCCAGGCTCTCCTCAGTGGGGCTGAGCAATAGGACAAGACAGAATGGGCAGAAACTGATGCACAGGAAATTCCACCTGAATAAGGAACTTCTTCACTGTGATGGTGATCAAACACTAAAAAGGCTGTCCAGACAGGTTGTGGAGTGTCCTCACTGAAGGTTTTCGAGAGCCACCTGAGTGTAACCCTATGCCAGGTGCTCTCAGATGACCCTGCTTGAGAGGGAGGCTGGACTGTACGATCCACTCTGGTCCCTTCCAATCCTACCCAGCCTCTGATTCTGTGGATTTTATGCTCTAATTTTGGAATTCACTTCTGAGTCTGTAATATGTTTAGTGGAACTTGAGGAGAATCTAAACACATATTTGGAAGAGAAATATACAATGGGCTAGTAGCCAACTATATGAGTCCCAGGAAAGCCTGTGAAGAAGAGGACAGGGGATGTATAACATTTCCTTTTCCTTTCTTAGGTACTTCAGAGGCAATTTAGGCTTTGTGAACTCTCAATGATACCTCTTAATATTTGCTCCAAAAATGGTTTTCTTCTTTAGCTTGATAGGTTATTCCACAGAAGGAATAATTCTGTGGAATATAATTCTGGAATCAAATTCCAGAAGTATAGGCAATGAATTCCAGAAAGCCACTGTATTTTGTTGACTATAGTGTTATTTTTGAATTTCTCTGTCTTTAGGGCACATAACTTCAGTTTCACTTCTGATGTGTGCTTGAAGACAGACTCCTACTACTATCATCATAGTCGTCATCCTGAACTAAAATATCTGGAACAATATTTCTGGAACTAATTACCTTGCCACACTATAAAATGCTTGAAAGATGTGTTTTACATTCATAAATATGCCTTTTAATAATAAACTGAAAGCTAATCTGTATCCAGTAAGTCTTTGAAGGTAAGAAGTAAGTAATGCCATATCCTTTGAGACACATCAGACTTTTCTCATGTCATAAAAGAAATAATTGCCTGGGCTATTCAATTCCAGTACAGTCTTTTAATATGCTCACAGCTACAGAATCAGGCTGAGATTGATTGTCTTCTTTTGAAAGTTGTTAGCATAATATTGATTTTAATGTAGAATTTTTGTGTGTGTGTGTGTGTGTGTGTGTAAAGAGTATGTTTTTGTTTGTAATGTGTAATAACAATGTCTTCTTACATTTGCAACAGTATTTGTGCTCTGCCAATGAATATTGCAGTGTCGTGCATAAACATTTATTATTCCATGTCCGAAATAGCAGAAAGTAAAAATAATAAAACCAAGCACTGTATATAGGAGTATCTGTTACACATTTGTTTTTCAAAATGATCCATGACTTTTTCCTTTCCTGTTGGATACAGGATGCATGAGGGTATCCTGAAATCTGCCCAAGAAGTCACAACAACCGGCATTAAATTACAGCTACTGTAAGCCTCAAGAATTTTTGTAAATGTCAGAATACTCCGTGCTTCCAGGATGAGCCTGGAAACAGGAAACATACTCTGCACCAGGGCCTGGAATCAGTATGGGATTTCCTTTTGCTTTCAGAGGCATCAATGCAGCAGATAAAGAACAGTAAGCATGAAAGTTAGTGAGTATTTGATGTTTCTGTGACCCAGGAAAATAATGAAGGAATTGGTGTGATACAGGGACTTCTAGGATCAGGCAGACTAGAGGAGGATTTTGAACATTCCTCCCACTCACAAGCATATCTGCATATATTAATAATAGATCATGTTTATGTTTATGTTTATGTAGAAATAGAAAACAGGCAAAGGACATAAGAATATGTTTAAAATTTTGTTTACTTTGCTGTTTTATAAATTTTAAACAAAAATTTGAGGACTTTTTAAATATCAGCGTTAAAGCCAAAACCACGTATTTAATTAATTTTCCTTATAAGAAGTTGATGTGCCACAATCTTAAGCATTTAAATAATTATTTTCATTATTCCACATACATATTCCACTAAATCACAAATTCCTGTTGTAAGCACTTTCTAAAATCTCTAGCATTTATTCCATGATCAGAATTTCACTGTTTTATTTTGGCTTCCCCATTCAACAAGTCTTTTATATCTGAACCATCATGTAAATTCTGTTAATTATAAATGGGATTTTATGACACTCATCAGAGCAACTGATGATGGGATTCACACACAGCTCTATATTTTCCAACATCCATAGGATGTGAAAACACTTTTATCCTTACTGAGGGTTTGGAGCTGAATCACAGAGAAATAAAGCATTCTTTCCAAGAAGAGAGTCCTTAGCCAACCACCTTGAAAGGTTTATTGTTGGTGTGCATCCTTAATTTTCTGCATTGAGCAAGACACAGCCGACACTTGTTTCACAGCGAGCAAACTCTTGATCCAAAGATATGAGGCATGTCATAATGACCACATGACACCTGAACTCTAAATCCTTTGCAGCTCCGTGACATAGCACAGTCAGCAGTTGGACTCTCGAAAAATGCAGCTGGAAACCTTAAGAAAGACTATCTGACTGTTTGAACTAAGATTTTTCAGGTAATCAGAAGTCTCAAGTTGGCTAGAATTCTCTCTTGCATACAAGTATGCAAATGTAGAATCAGCTGGATTCCGACCTAAGCTGTGTGCAAGCTGGCCTTAATTTACTGCCTCTGTGTGCAGGGGGCTGACAGAATACACATCAATGATTTTCCAAAATTGACTGCAGATTTGGGTGATATCTTTATTTGAAGGCTCACATTTCAGTTAGCTTTAGGCACTCACTCACTAAAAAAAAAAGCGTTAAAATACCAAAAATCTCCAGCCCGCCTTGCTGGAGGTCAGACTAGTAAACACACACAGGTAGTAGCACTGCTGAAGTATCACTGCTCAGTCCTGGGGAAAGACTGAGAAGCTTTGTAATGAAAACACTCTGGAGCTCAACCTAAATGCCTGTCTTAGCTCTCTGCAGGGAGACAGCTGGTCACACTGACATGGCAACACATTTCACATTCATTTCTGTGTGAACACACTGCTGTGGCAGCCTTCAGACACAGATCCTTGAAGCCTGAATCTGGCAACAGGCACTTTGTTGAGGCTGCTGTTGTCAAATAATCCAGGTTTGCATGCTGCTGGCTGTGGAACCCCAGCTGGCTTCTGCTGCATGAGTTCCCAGCTTCATGTGCTGCTATGAAATGTTGGATTTTTTCCACAGGAATTTTGCAGATTCACAACTAGTAATAGTTTGATTAGTACTATGTGATCTACAGATGATATCCATTTATGTGGCACTTCCCCCCTAGATTCTTGATTAATTAAAAAAATTAAAGAATATTCAGAAACATAAATTTACTGGTGGTTTACCTCCATTGTAACATTCTTTTCTTCTGCAGCACCCCAGTATTCTATCACATTTCAGCTTCTATAAGTCATGTTATCCTGGAAATTTATGCAGTCACATTAAGAAACAAAAAGAATAAAATCCAGTCAAATACCAGCAAACCCGAACTGCTGCCCAATAAAATATGGAACACTTTCTTTGTGTGTTGTATGTTGCAAATACATAATATTAACAGTTGATCAAAGAAACCCAAAGGTGACAAATGTCTGGAAAACTTTACTCTGACAGAAACAGCCAAGAGGAAACTCTTAAGCACTACTAGCACAGGGCATGGGTTTTACTTAGGAGATTTCAGGAGCTCCTGCTCCCAGCATAGAGTTTATAGAAAGGCAAGAAGCGAAGAACATGTAGAAGCAAAAGTAATTCCAAATTAGACACAGTGTCTGGTGAAGCAATGAACCAAGAGACAAACACCCACACAGACATCTCAGATGGTAAAAGTGCATCTCGGGCTCTATGGAAACGTCCTGTCACGCTGCTAAACCCTGCAGTGATGGGAGAGCCCTGCTGCAGCTCACAGGTGACAGGCTGAGCTCATCACATCCAGCAAGCATGCAGAAATCACTACCCTGAATGTGCACCAGACCACAACTATTTTGCAAACTAATATCTTGAAGAAAATAGTTACTGATTGTAATTGCCCTGCAAAATTACATTCCTCACTGGCAGACAATGATTAGTTTTCATTTTGCAGCTTATTTGAAAATTAGTGGCAGACAATGCTTCTTGCTAATTTCTTAGGTGGATGGGGAACATTTTACATGACCTCTTACCACAGCTGTCTACGTGAGCCAAGAAATAGATGTTACACTCTTGGCGTTTTATTCATTGCTGACTTTTAGTTTAGCATTGTCTTTTGGATTTATGCACATAGATTTTAAACTCCAGGTCTTGATTTAAAACTAAAAATCCATTACCCCTATTTGAACCTACCATAGGAGCTGCAGTTTGCTGAGCTCCAAATCAGTGCTACACTGACCTGAGATAATGTGATTCCAGTCCAAAAACTTTACTCTGTGCAATATCCTAAAAACGAACCTGGACATGCCATGCTCTCCCCACAGGGTTGGTGGATGTTTACTTCAAATACAGAGGAAAACTCTCCAGCAAATAATAGAATTTCACCAGACTGAGAATAAATAAAGGCATTTGCTATTCTCATTAAGTCTCAAATTTCAGCCACACATTTTATATAGATTTGAGGATCCATCAACATAGTACACTTAGATGATTGTATGACAATGACAGATTTTTCTTAACAAAATGTATTGTTCTCTGGCTGATAGACTGATTTCAAATAAAAATGTTCCAAGAAGTAATTTTAATAATAATAACCTACCTTATCAGGGCACATGATTTTTCTCTAATAATTCTGCCAGCCATAATCACAGAAATGTTAATTTTTCAAGGTGTTTTGTTTGTGGATTTTCTAATCCTATGATTTTTTTTGTCCTGTACAAAAGTGAGATGCTTAATGAAGTCATTAGCTCTGCATTTTCAGGTGTGGGTGGGGTCAAGCTACATCACCTACATCGGTGACCTGCATCACCCTCATCTCAGACATTTGGTACTTCACCAATCCAATTTACACTTGCATTCTTATTAAACAAGTAGGAGATTTGCTTCTTTTCACCAATACACTTGCAGATAATGATCTCATTCTCTTAAGGTATCTCTGGACACCATCCTGTGGGGACTTGACTTAATTTTGGATGATCTACTGAAAGAAATTCCCATCACAAACCTCATTTTGATTCCAACTATTGCTGTTCACATCGTAATCTGTTACTCAGCAGGAGTAACAATTGCAGAATTTATCCTATGACAACTTTAATGAAGAAAATCTTATGTACAGGGATTTTTATCTTCACAGAAGAAGCAGTGAGACAGTTACATGGGGTCTCTTGATCTCCCCCAGTATTAAGGCACCTCATGTTGCTTGCAGTGGTTAATGAGCATTTTATACATGTAGGTCCACAAGCTCTTCTGTGAAGATAGTGTTCTGAGGTAAAGTCACAAAATACTGTACTTGTTTTCAAAGTGACAATGCATTCATCTCCTTGTGAGATCCTTCAGTCTCTGGGAGATTTCACATACCTTGAAGCGTGCTATCTAGAGCAGCTGAAACATATTCACTCATTTTCTGGCTTTCAGATACATAGCTGAGTATAAAAAAAATAAAAGACTTACACAAAAAAATGCAAATCTGCTTTGTTTTTTAACCCCAACCAGACTATGTGTTTGTTGTGATTTGGGGGGGTTTTGTTGTTTTGGTTTGTTTGTTTATGGTTTTGGGGGGGCTTGTATGTTTGTTTTTTAAATCTTACCTATGTTCTACTGTGAATTACTCAAACTGTACATGGCAAAATTGTGAGGTATTTAGGGGTTTATACCTTTTTGTTCAAAAGATTTTACTATGACAGGACTGCATATCTAAGTCCTTTAAAACAAACTTGATTATTTAATAACTCCTTTCATGACTACTAATTATTTTAAAATAGCTAATATCTTTAAAATATTTATCTTACCCTTTTATTCTTGTGGCAGAATTAGAACATTCTGATAATTCATTCCTATTCATCTGCAGTGGATAATTCAACTGCACCTACTTCCATCAAAATATTATCTGCACAATTTTATTCATTATTATTTCAGCTGGTGTCACAGGTTTCAACAGAGCTTGCTATTCTGCATATTGCTCATATTAGCCTAAGCCTGTTTCTCATCTTGAGAATGAATGATATCTTGAAATCACAAAGCCAACAAAAAATGAGCAGAGCAGAGTCAGTGCTTTAATTAGTTAGATTTTAGTTTGCTGCATTGCATGTTTCTTTTCCGTGTTCTTATAGGCAAAACTGATTCTTTCACTCAGGTACATGTCATTAATTTTCAAATAATGGAGTAGGAAAAGGGCAAAGGTAGCAGAAAAACCAGCATGAAATGGAATCACAGAATTGTTTCGTACGGAAGCCACCTCTGGAGATCATCCCGTCCAAACCTCCCGTGAAGGCAGGGTCACCTTGAGCAGATGACACACGACCAGGTAGATATTGAAGGTCTCCAGACAAAGATACTCCACAACCTCCCTGGGCAGCTTGTTTCAGTGCTCTGCCACCCTCTATGTAAAGAAGTTCTTCCTCATTCTCTTTGGTCTTAGTTTAAGGCCATTGCTCCCTGTCTTGACACAGGGCACCACTGAAAGGAGTCTGGCATCACCCTCTTGAACTCCCCTTTGAGATATTTATATACATTAATGAGATCCCCTCTCATCTTTTTCTTCTCTGGACTAAGCAGGCCCAGTTCCCACAGTCTCTCCTCACAAGAGAAGCTCCAGACCCCAAATCATCTTTGTGGCTTCCGCTGGACCCTCCTTGTCTTGTACTGAGGAGCCCAGCACTGGACACAGCACTCCAGATGTGGCCTCTGTAGGGTGGAGCAGAGGGGCAGGATCACCTCCCTCAGCCTGCTGGCCACACTCTTCCCAATGCACCCCAGGATACCATTGGCCCTCCTGGCTGCAAGGGCACTGCTGGCTCCTGGTCAGCTTTCACCCACCAACACTGCCAGGTCCTTCTCTGCCAAGCTGCTCTCTAGCAGATCAGCTCTCAGCCTGTGCTGGCACTTGGGATTATTCCTCCCCAGGTGCAGGACGCTGCACTGGCCCTTGGTAAACCTCACCAGGTTTCTCTCTGATCAACTCTCCAGCCTATCAAGGTCCCATTGAATGGCAGCATAGACTTCAGGTGTATCAGCCACTGTACCCAGTTTTGTATCAGCAGCGAACTTGCTGAGGGTGCATTCNACATTAATGAGATCCCCTCTCATCTTTTTCTTCTCTGGACTAAGCAGGCCCAGTTCCCACAGTCTCTCCTCACAAGAGAAGCTCCAGACCCCAAATCATCTTTGTGGCTTCCGCCGGACNTCCAGCCTATCAAGGTCCCATTGAATGGCAGCACAGACTTCAGGTGTATCAGCCACTGTACCCAGTTTTGTATCAGCAGCGAACTTGCTGAGGGTGCATTCTATTCCTTTGTCCAGGTCATTGATAAACAAGTTGAATAAGGCTGGATCTAGTACGGATCTCTGGGGAATGCCTCTGATTACAGGTCTCTAATCAGATTCTACTCTGCTGATCATGATTCTCTGAGCTCTGCCATTCAAACTTGACCCTCCTCACTGTCTCTTCACCTAACCCACATTTCCTGACCTTACCTACAGAAAGCAGAAAACACACAGAGGTCAGAGAGGTAGCAGCTGGAATTATAAGAAAAAATGAGAAACAACATTTGTTGTTTCATCTGAAAGGTATTCAGTCTTTTTCTGTTTTACCTCACAACCATACAAAATGTTTATATTTGTAATTTTCTTTTCTCTTCTTGCCTATTTCTTTTGCTGTTCTATTCCCCTTGTTTTTCCTTCATTCTCTCCCTGGTGGTAATGAACTTCAATACAATTATTACAGTAACTATTGGTGTCATAATTTCTATAATTCATAATCTTGCCATTCCTTTGTACTTCATCATAACCCCAGAGCTATGTAATGGAGGGGTCAGAAAAAATTCCCTAGCATCAGATTCCTTGTCACTCCTGTCTTTCAGATCTCAGGAATAAGGACTGCTCCCCACCGGGTCACCAATTGAAGTCATTCTCTTAGTAATATTTACAACTTTGAGTCAACTGCTGTTTGCTGATCTGTATGAGAAGTGACCCTAGTCTACATCAAATCTCTGATGTCTGAGGCTATATATTAGAACCTTAATTACTCCTGATATTGTCAGCCTCACAGCTAGCAAGAAATAAACAAGTCAGAGAAACTGAGCTATCTTCCCACCTAAACAGAGAGCTGGTTTGTTTGCTCTTTTCCCACACAGATATTGAAGCACACCTAAAGGAATAGTATTTGCAAACTAAGGAGAGGCAAATCCACCGTGCAGTTCAGAGAATACAGGATTCGTGACTGGATAATACAATCAGGATTTTGACACATACTTGCTTATAAAGTGAAAAATTGTGCTGCTCTTCTGCAAACATCAGTCACTTAAATGTCCAGAATGTTGTTTACCTTTTTTTTTTTGTGCTCGCTGAATTAATTTTTGACAGTTCAGATGTTAAAACTGAAGACCCCCCTTTTTTTGGGTTGTTTTTTTTTTTTTTTACTGAAGAAATAAAGTGTGGGGATGTGCTTGTGCACATGCTTTCAGTTCACAATATCTTTCTGAACTTGAGTTTTTTCACTGAAATTGCGAATCAAGTGTGGCTGTAACAGCAGACAAAACAGAACAGCGTGACTTTTCCTCTTCATCTTGCTCTGTAGCGGATGGTATCACATTCCTCTTTTGCAGTCAGTGACATTTTATGACTCTAATCTCACCCCATTCTTCCCTGAGGATTTCTGAGAAGATGCAGCCTTTAAATAAATCTTCAGTAGTGAATCTAATAAATACTGCTAAGGCAAAAAACCAGAACCCTTCCTCTTACTCCCATTTTATCACAGTAAAAAACCTATTCCTAGCAAAGAAAATTATGAAATGTAAGAAGGAAGCATGATCTGGTGAAAGAATATTAGTTTTAAGCTACCGTGCTGAGACTGACAAGTCCATGATTTGTCATACTGGCTGTGCATCTTTTACTATGAAAACAAGATATGGTGACTGCTCTGAAGAACAAAACTACTGTAACATTTCTTTCACTTTAATTTCAGAGGTGATACATTTAATACAGAAAATGTACTCATTAGCAAAGTACCTATTGGCATAGGTGGTGCCCAATGCAGTGCTCATGCTCACCACCTTGAGGGAGCTCAACTTTCTGTGGATAGAAGGCCATGACCTTGTTTTGTCAGAAGTTTTGTCAATCTTTAGATAATAAATGCGTAAAGAACTTCTGTACTGAAAAACAGTAGTAACTCACCTTTGACTATGAAAGATGGATAAGAAATATGGTTGTTAATAACAGTGAAGTTTAGAAGTTGCATCATGATTTACCTCTTGCACAAATGGTAAAAGTTTCAAGTCCATGTGACTATCTGACTTCTTAACAGTACCATTCCATTAAATAGGAAGAACAAAGGATTTTTCTGGATCAGATTTTCTTCTTTTTCAAGTTTACAAAGCTAAAGCACATATACTCTTTAAAGTCAGAATCATGACTCAGAGGAAAGAGTTTACTTTGATAGAGTTCCTGTTTCTAGGCAGTGCAAATAATCATTGATGCAAAAAAACCAGTTCTTTAACAAAAGGAAAACAACCTTAATAGTCTTCTGATTCATACACCCTTCTAGGAGGTGATAGATACCAAGGTCCCTGTCTGTTTCAAAGACTTCTCTGCCCACACTCTCACAGATATGAGTGGTAGCAAACAATGCAATTAATTTTTTTGTACAGATCCCAAACTTATGTTTTAGGCATGCTCTTAAAATAAGTCCTGTTCAGAGAATGCCTATTCTTGAAACCCCAGCTATTCTGAATGTGAAATGCATCCCAAGTTTTCCAGTGTTACCTCAACTATAGCAAGTGGGAAGGACACATCAAAACAAAAACAAAAACAAAAACAACAAAAAGAAAAAGAAAAAGAAAAAGAAAAAGAAAAAGAAAAAGAAAAAGAAAAAGAAAAAGAAAAAGAAAAAGAAAAAGAAAAAGAAAAAGAAAAAGAAAAAGAAAAAGAAAAAGAAAAAAAGAAAAAGAAAAAGAAAAACAAACAAAAAAAAAACACCACCAAAAAAACCACCAACCAAAAACCAGTTGTCACAGCCTTCAAATCTAGGCATTGACAGAGCTTCTGAGAGGGAAACTTTCAGCCCTACTGCTCCTAAATGAAGCAAAATCTCACATTTGAACCTGGTCCTGTGGGACTGTCTAGTAGGTCCCAGAAGCATTTATCATGAAGTAAGGCAGAAACACAACAGTAATTGTATTTCTGAACTTCTTGTGGGAAACAAGCTATTGTTTTGTGCTGTGAGCATAGTTCATTCACCAAGACATATTTCTTTGTCTTAATGACTGTTGATTATTTATCCCTCCTAATAAGTAATAATCTTGTTTTTCAAAGCTACAACTGAGGACAAAAGGGCATTTGGCATTTCTATGGTATTTTCTTTTATTCTGGAAATAAATATGGTACAAGTCATTCCCATGGAAGCAACAGAACTCGAATATTCCTCAGGCAAAATGTGTAAGAATTGGAAATTACTTACTCTAAAAGTCAAAACCACAGTACTAAAGGAATAAAAATGGAATAAAAAAGCTTTGCCCATATCAAGAAATCCAAAACAGACTGGCATAAAATTTAACATTGTCAAATAGTGTTTCTATCACTGTCCTGTTTAAAAGCATGTAGAGCCTTGCAGATATCTCCATTTCTGCCATGACATGATCTATGACCAATGTAGGCTGGCAGCATGAAACTACATGAGCTTGTGATAAGTCAGCAAAAAAGTTCAACATGATATTCTGCAGAGAGCTATCACAAGATACAGGTGGGATGTAATGTTTCTACTCCATAGATTTTGTGTCATTCTTAGCACAAGGTGAAGACAAAATGGAGAGCTCTCACAGGTTAATTCAAGTGCTCAGAAAAAGACAAGAGAACCAGAGTTAACACAGAAAGATTATGAGAGCTAAACCTTTTCTAAATAGTGAGGTTAAAAATGTAATTTTACATTTAAGAGGGTGAAGGAAAGAACCTAAGAATAAAACCTGATAAAGGAATCCATCATCATTTGCAAGAGAAAAAAAAAGCCTAATGCATTTTTTGTGTTGTGGCACCCAAATCTGCACACAACACTGGAGGTGAGGTGGCCCCAGAGCAGAGAGGGACAAACCCCTCCCTTGCCCAGCTGGAGATGCTGTGCCTGATGCCCCCCAGGACATGGAACAGGAAACAAACTAAATAAGTAAAATGTTAAACTGTTATTTTATACACAGTTTCACATGTTTTCACCCTTTGATTTGCCTATGAGTACCACACCATCACACTAACTCTACAGGGGTGAAAAAACAGATTATGGAGCAAGGCAGGCATTTTCTAACATAACTTCCCTTTTGTCTTTAACTGATGCTAGGATTTTAAGGTGATTAAAGTCTGATAAAACACAAAAGAAAAAGCCATAACCTTCATCATAGGAAAACCCATGTGAGTTTATAGAGTTCAGTGGAAGCTATGGAAGACATGGCACAGTAAAATCAGATAAATACTAAAATTAGAAAAGTTACTAAAAATCAGAAAAGCATATTATTGTTCCATTAACATTTTTTAATATGTGGGGTTTAACTTTCAGTCAAAGAAACACTTATTTTAGAATAGGGTTTTGAAGAATTCATCCTTAACTCATGTGTGTTTTTTAAACAGTTACTGAGCTACCAAGAGAAAGTCAGCAGCTCCCATCAACTTACACAAGGAATTATTTTCTTGCAACATACATATCTTTTGTTCAAGATAGTAAGATTCATGAAGAAGAAAGGTACAACAATATGATAATGATTTTCCCCAAGATGCATCACATATCTCTAAATTAGAGGGAGAAGCAATTTAAAATAAGTAAATACAAAGACCCCAAAATTAAATTCACAGACAGCACAATAACTTTCTAGGGAATCTGACCCCTGGTCTCTTCTAGCTATTAAACAGTTATGAAGTAGTCACATAATAACTTAATACACTTAATAAATTAAATATATTTGCTTACCTAAAAATGAGAGAAAAACTAATCTAGAAACATTTGTAAGCAACACATTAATGCATGACACTTCATGTTCTTCAGTTTCCATTTTCTAGCTCATTGAGACATATGAAATTGCTTCAAGACATTTGTAGGCAGTAAAAAAGGGAAGTGTTATCTTAAACTCTTTCACTTTTATCTTGCACCTTAAGGGTAAGTTGTTAAGTAGTTGCTGAACCATTCTATGAACTCTAATCCTCTTTCTGGTCATTGAACTCCTGAACTTTTTATTGAAGGTGTCAATTTTCCCACTGCTGTCACATGTTCTTTGAACAGGATTGAGGTAAAGTGACTAAAACGACTTAAATAAATACTACAGTAAATTGCAAGTCTGTAAATCCTGTGGCATAATTTTGTTGAATATGCATATATTTATAAATACACTTATCAATTTGAAATTTAAAGGTCAACACAACACAAAGGATGCAGACATTAAGCCTGTCTTCTGCCATAACTTTTTCTTCAAATGAGTAGACACAAGTGACACTTACTTTGCAGTTTGCTTAGGATGTCTTTTAGTCAGAAATTTTATTTCTATATAAAATCACTCCCTAAAAATTGCATAATAGTTTTTGATTGCCCTTTGCATGACTGTTGATGCCCAACAGGGAAACACCATTTACATTACTCAACTAAAGCTTCTTTTTAAAATCATTCAAGAAAAAAAACACATAACTTTTCAAAAACATGTCAGTTAAGGGCAAGCAAAAATACAAACAGAACTAAACAATAAAATAAATGAAAATAAATGGCACTGAAAACAGAAAGTCATTGTCACTATGTACAAGTACAAGTTCAAATTATGCAGAGGCTTTCAAGTATCAATTTGTTTATATTTTGAGTGGATATTTTACAAGTAAGTTCAGTGAACATATCCTCAAAATACTACATTTTGCTTGAAGCTGTATTTATAGCACATTTGCTTTCTCATAACGGTAAAATAACACATCTCACATACCATTTTTATAAGCATGTCTGCAGGTTGTCAGGAAAAATAACATCAGATCAAAACAGCTCCTTATTATAAATTCATACCTTAGACTAGCAAATCATTGACTACCTGGAAAAACCACACCTGACTAGTTTAGTTTTTCAGATTCTTACACTGGTTTGCCTCAAGGACTCATCTTAAGTAGGAACTGTAAGTTACCACAGGAGTGAGAATGAACTGTAGTTCTTCCAGATCTGAAAGTCTCCTTTATTCAATACTCTGTAGAAATACCTTGGTCATACACAGAGCACAAAACTTACCTTTGTTGTAAGACTGGTGTTGTGTGGAGTTACTCCAAATATAAAGTGAGGTATTTGTAACAGCTTAGAAGGGAGTTTCACAACTCTGTGTAACCTTCCCAAAAAACCAGCGTCCATCAGGATATTGCAGTCAGTGGGGGTCCTCTTCCAGAGGGTGATTTATTGACCCACTGTTTAAAAGTGCTCCTTGAGAAGGGTGAGTTCTGAAGGAGTCATGTCACATCAGTTCATGATGAAGCACAGATGACATTATACATGTTGCTTTTCAAATGCTTTCCTGAAACCCTGAACATTAAGGACTTATGCAAATTTACACTCCAAATTTACACTCCAATTTTTCCTCTTCATAGTGAATAAGGAAGGGAGAAATGGTTGCATCAATCACATCACCCTCCTTTAGGTCTCATGCATGCTCATTAGATTTAGGAAAAGGAAATTCTCCTTTTGTTATAGGAGTCTGTTAGGGGCAGCTAGAAGAACTTGTCCTTTGTGTGATTTTTAAGTTTTTTTTAACAATCTTTCCAGTCAGAGCCTGCTAAAAGTTGATCAGAGGGAGCATAAATGACTGTTAGAAAGAAAATGCATGTGGGCATGAATTATCAGCTAACACTCTAATCCAAGAGAGGAATTTTGATTAATGTATTTTTAAAAATTCTAGTAACATTATGCAATTATTTGCATTTCAATCTTTTAATACTAAGTATGTGATTAGCTACTAATTGATTCACTTGAATCAAAGCTATACTTTAAAAAGATTGTCTGCATTTTCTTTTCACTCTAAAGTAGATAAGAGCTCTTTGTTATTTTTTGAATTGATTTACCCTGTGAAGCCTCAGCTCTCACTTTGCACAGAAAACTGGCATACTTGACACATTGAGAAAGCTTTCCCATTCTTACTCAAGTGCCCTGCTTTCAGCTTTAAGGACCATGAGTGTGTGGGTGATGTCTTCTGTGGTTTGACCATTACATTGATTCAGGCTGTTCAGGCAGTCAGCAGTAGAGCTAGATATCAAAACTGCATGTGAAAACCAAAAAAAGATCCTAACAAAATTACTTGACACCCAAATCCAAATGGAAAGCAAATATCCCATAGTAGCTGTACCCTGTTATGATCTCCTACACCTCTCATATGATGTTGGTATCAGATACTAGAAGTCAGGGCATATTTCCAACAGACGCAGTAAGGAATGCAATGCAGAAGTAACAGCACTAAAAGCCTAGGTTTAGATTTTACTTCTTGGATTTTAATATTGTCATGTCCTCAAACAAGCAAGGAATTTGAGGGCAGAATAGGAGGGTGTCAGGGAAAGTAAAACATCTTCACATCAATCTTGATCTCTCTCACTTCTTGCTTGTTCCTAAGATCATCCATCTTTAGTTACCTGGGGCCAAATTATCGATATGGAAGTCACTGAAGGAGTTTGTGGAAAGAAGTAGGGATAAGAGAAGAATAAGCCTCTGTAATGTTTGAGCACAATTTAAAGACTGTATTTCCTTAAACCATAAAGCTTCCAAGAATCTCAGACAGACAGAATATACATTAATTTTGACACCTGGCCATCCTTTCCTAACACTGCATTCTCTTCTACATGCAAAGACCACAGATATCAGACCTCTCAGATTAAAAATCATTACTTTCTATATATTATGTTTTACAGAAAACTTTTGGAAATGAAATAGTAGGAAAGTTATATATCAAAGTAAGTTAGTTCAATTTGAACTGTTATCCAGCTTTATTTTCTGGTTTGTTTTTTTAAGTAAGGAAAGAAGTGGATGAACTGTTTGGGCAACAGGAAAAAATATTAGAGGGACTCAGAAATGTAATTCTTCCTAAAGTTGTCATGAAACATAAACTTATAATGCAAGACAATTACATGTTGCTGTACTGCTTGGGAGGGTTTTGAGAGAGGTGACGGAAATACACATTCAAACCTACAAGTGCCATAGCTAGTTATGCCAAGAGCAGATGCACCATTCTATGGTATGTAAGGTTTTGTTTGGGAACATAAAACACTACCTCCCTAAGCAAATTTCCCCAGCGAGATTATTGCCCGATCAGGTATGCTGGCATCATCACACGTATTCCCTTCTGGAACATGGCTGCTCTCAAATGAACTTACAGGGAAAGGAAAAAAAAAAACCAAAACAAAACAAAAAAAA
>VXAX01007363.1:0-70881 GCA_013399835.1 Leptocoma aspasia | reverse complement strand
AAAAAAAAAAAAACAAACACACCAAACAGCAATCTCCCTTTTTAAAGAATGCAGACTCACCCAGATCTCTTAGATGAAATGAAGGCAGAGGAACTGTCACATGCAGTTTTGCCAGTGGATGAGAGGACGCAGGGACTCCTAGTAACAAGAAGGATGTGAGCAGGGTGCAGGTAAGTGCCGTAACATCTTATTCTGCTGTAGCACAACTGCAACCAGAAATCCTCTCTGAATTCTGCTAAAGTGGCACCAGTGTGCCAGAGTGCTTGGAAAGGAAGTCAGTACCTTTTGCATGAGCTCCATGGTCTGTGATACTAAAAAGCTGCCCTGGTGCTTGGGCACTGGATAAAGGGCACTGAAGGGGAGTTGATACAGATAAGACTGAGGTCTCTTTGCACAGCAAACTCACACCACTCAGAGGGTGCAAGTACATGCCTTTTCATCTAGAGTTCACAATGGTTGCTATATTTTCTGTGGAGGATAGAGACTTGCAGGTCAGCACTAGTAAAGAGCATTAGTTTTCATTTCTCTACTCCAATTGAGAGGGAAGTGCTTAATCCGTAGGCAGCTTTTTTGTGACCCAAGGTTTTTAATCTAAAGAGTGAGTCACTGCAGTACAACATTATAAAGTGTGAAATTGAAAACTGAGCAAATGGTGGCAACTGCTTGATACATGAAGTTTAGTGGAAGAACTGGACAGGTACATGGTCTTCAATTGCTACTGATTTCTGAACCCCAGATTTTTGGGTAGCATACAGGAGTACAGTATTCACTGTCAATATCATACTGCTTTGTAAAGTCCTATCTTCCTTTAGACAGCCTTCTTCTATTGTCATCTTAAGCAGGCTGCAGCGTCAAATTAAATGAGGAAATTACTAGCTGTTGAGAATTAGGACAGCAGCTAAAACATCTTAAAATGTGACCTGAAAGAAGAACATAAATCAGGCTACGAGAAAGGCTGAGAGATTTGTTTGACAGTGCCTACTATGATTACATCTATGCAATGCTGACTTAGGTGACATTATAATTATAAAAACATGAAGTTAATTTATATAGTGCATGTAAAACACAAAAAAATTTAAGTAACAGAGAAAATGGCCTCAGGCTGTCACAGAGGAGGTTTGGATTGGATATTAGGAAAAATTTCTTCATGGAAGGAATTGGATCAGGCTGCTCAGGGAAGTGATGAAGTAACAGTCCCTGGAAGTGTTCAGAAACTATGTAGATGTGGCACTTAGAGACATGGTTTAGTGGTGAACATGGTGGTGGTGCTAGACTAACAGCTGGACTTGATGATTTTAAAGGTCTTTTCTGACCTTGAAAATTCTATGACTGTCTGAAATTTTGTTCTTAAACATCCTTAAGAAAGTGATTGTTATTACTGCAATAATTTTTCATTGAAGTGGCATTATTCTTCTAACATTGCCTCCTAAAAATAGATAAAATACACACATAGATGAACTAGTTTTAAAATGTTAGTTTCTGAAGTATGAATATTGTAAGTTTGTTTAGGAAACATTTAATTTAATATTTCAGCCTGTAGATATGACTAAAGTATTAATATATGTCACAAACTGTACAGCAGGTTGTTGAATCTGACCATTGGTGATCAATGGTGATCTTAAAATGTCTTTCAGATCTTAAATTCATTATGTATTCCTAATCTGTCAGGGATATCCAATACTAGATTCAATTTTGAATACTTGTTATCTCAGATCATACGCACCATTATTCAGCATAACCTTTTCCCTCAAGTCCATAAACCACACCTTGGGCAGACAATTAAGGATTTGTCCAGAGGCACATAATAATGGTGATTCCCTGGGCATGGGCTTAAAGAAAAGAAGGAGAAGCAGTAAGATGGGCATGTGTCGGTTTATTGTGCAGTCCAACCAAATCACACTAAAATAATTCTGTATCCCTCAGCCTGTATTCTGTTAGGTACAAGTGTCAAAAAACATGTTAAATAAAATGGTTTTAAGAAATGTGAGTCTAATAAATGTAAAACAGAGACAGCAAGAAAAACAGACATTTCAGAGCACAATGCTTACCTCTGTTAGCACAAACAGGTATTCCACCTGCCTCTCAGGCATCTGAATACACAGATGATGTTCCTGCAATTCAACAGTGCACACTTCTTTATCTATGTTTCCACAAAATCACTGTCACTCAATTAATGATGCATAAGCTTTTGGTTCCTAAAACAACTAATTTTTCTAGGTTAGGTTAAAAAAAGAAAATAGCCAACAGCAAAACAAAGCAATGAGTATTTCCCCTTGCTGATGTATGTTGAGGATTTGGATGCTATATTTAATACATTGCTACATTTCATTGGTTTTCTAAGAAAACACTGCATCTGTTTCTAATGTTTCTTGTATGCCTATGTGGTCTACGTGAAACAGTGAGTCAGAAATCATAAAGTTTTCCCTTTATACTAGCATTATTAAACAGAATTATTTTACTTTTACCACCAAGTCTCATGAAATTTTCTGTGTCCTAATTGCTAATACACTTGGACGCTTTAGAGATATCAAAGAAGGATATGTCTTCTGGTGTAAATCTAATAGATACATAGTGCTGATGAGTTTCTATTATATTCTAATTAGATCTAATTAGGAAACATCTGTTCTTGTGTATCCAGATCAAGTGGATGACTTTGCTTTATTCTGTAGTGATGGCTGATGATTTCCATCCCCCTTAAGATCTGTTCCATAAAGATGTCATCCAGGTTTTTAAGGAATCTTCTGGCCTGGGTTGTACCAGCTATGTGATGCTCCCAGTTAATTTCTGGCAAGTTGAAGTTCCCCATAAGGACAAAGGCAATTGATTTGGAAGCATCCACAAAGAATAAATCACTGGCATCATTGTCCTGGCTAGGATGTCTGTGGTAGACTCCCAGGATGACGTAAATAAAAAAATTTAAACATTATTTGTTTGCCCCTTGATTCTTACCCAGAGGCTCTGAACTGAGCCACTGCTGGCTGTGAGCTCCATACATTCTGACACTTCTGTTACATACAGTGCCACACCTCTGCCTGTTCTGCCCTGCCTACCCCTCCTAAAGAGCCTGTAACCATCTGACAGGGCACTCCAGTCACAGGACTCATCCCATCAGGGTTCACTTACAGCAATTGATGCCTTGGAGTGGCTACCTAGAACAGAGGCTAGACAGAGTTAAGAGAACAAAGTGAGTATTTATTAAAGGCCTTCAATAGATACACCTTGGGCAGTCAAAACCCTTCCAGAGGCTACACCCGAGATGCATGGTGGTCGTGAGTTTCCCAGACAGATATAAACTTGGTCTGTTTGCATACCAGGGGTTAATTGTCCAGTTAGAGCTTTGGGTAATGAAATCATATTCCTCCAGTTTTCCTCACGCGATTCACTTTTGTTTATACTTTTCAGAGCCTGAGGCCATGCGGGTGACCATGGTTCTCAGGCCTGGAAGGATTGTTTTGTCTGACCAAACTGTGAAGAGAGCTTACTAACACTCTATATGGAGTTCAGAGTTATACACTAATGCAGTATAGGATCTGAAAAATACAAAAGCTAAAATCTTAAAGAGTCACAATGATGTTAAATCTCTGGGACTGGGACAAAGTCTCAAGCTCCTCTTGTTTGTTCCTCGTGCTGCATGCATCCAGTACAAGCTGAAGAGGTGATTGAAGTGGTGCCTCTTGTGAAGCTCATCTTTTTCCTGATCAAATAACAATATCTTTTTTTAATTGTATATGAATACATGTTTCATTTGTATGTCATTTTCCTGCAGTGTTATTCACTACTATACATTAAAAAAGGACTAGATGTGTGCATAATTTGCACACTCTTTACAGGCTTTCTGAAGTACAGATACCATATGTTGTGGAAATTGCACACTCCCATTTCTTAGGCTTTTTCTAGATTACTCACAGTAATGAACATATGACCTTTGTGCACATAGTTTATCTTTCTAAAAACACTACTTTTAAACTCAGGATCTTTTCATTGCAGGAGCATGAAGTCAGAAAGAAGCAATAATAATAATAAAATTCTCTTCCATCAGTATGTTAATGTAGTTTCTAAACTAGTTTGCCTTTTTTTGTTGATGGAATTTTTATTTCATCAAAATTTAAACAGCTATAGTTGTGTTAGAAATTTCTATATCACAGCTGAACATTAGTCCTAAGTCAGGGGTAAGGTCGTTCATTTTTTGGTATTTGGGAAAGTATGACTCAAGACTATTTGGTACTACCAGGTAGTTACATCAGAGTAGTTTTTATTTCTTTTGAGGAATCACTTCATTAGTGATAAACCTCTCTAGTTAAATCTTAAACCTCCACAACACGGTGATTTTAGCTTTTCTTCATTTTGCTTCATTTTTCTAGGAAAGCATCAGGATCTTATGAAGTTTTCATTTGCTTTTCTTCAGATTCTTCAGGCAAGTTCCTCAAACACATCTAGCAACAGTTGAAGACTGCATTAAGTTTTATTTATTTTAAATAAAAATAATGCTGCTTCCCCTGAGATTAATAACAGTAGAAATTCTTCAGGAGGAAGACAAGGCTGGCATAGCTAAATTGCTCCCTAAGTAATATGTATGCTTTGAAAAGGTTACTTTTAGGTTGACAGGATCAAAGAAAGCACAGTGGGATATACAAAGTCAATCTAATTTATCTCAACTAAATTGTAGCAGGGCAAACATGATTAGGTATTTGGAAGTACCACATATTGATGAAAAAGGAAGACTTAGGGTCCTGTATGTAGTCAGATCCAAAGGAAAAATGTTCAGTAATTAGTTTATCTACCTTGATTTGAACTAATTAAACTCCAGTCTCCATTTCTTTCTATCCCACTGAATTTTTCCCTTCTCTTCCTCTGTTGTCCAGGATTGCTCCTACTGCCACCTTATTTTATGCTACTTGCCTCCACTTTTTTCCTAATGCACCTTCTCTATAATGGACAAACCCTCTGACTATACATAACTCCTCTGTATCAAAGCAGTTACTGCTTGCAATTCTCCAATGACCAATTCTCATTTCTCAGTAAAGGAAACCTCATTTTAACTACCCATCACACTTCCATGTTACTCACATATCTGACAAGTGAAATATTCTCTTAGAGGTTCATCGCGTCCTCAATTTTTCTGCTCCTGGCACTATTTTAATGAAAACTGTTCAGAGTTATTCCGTTCATGACCTCTACATGTAAAATGAGCTTTACTCTGACTGACTGTGTCTGAGGAACTGAGCAGTGTCAGCCAATGTACGAGGCCCATGAGACAAGCACATATGCTGTGCATGCCCACTCAAGCCTGGTAGTTATCACTCATGACATATTGGCCACAAAATAAGAGAATCCTGACCTCTTTACCATCTCCTTGTGATTGCTGCCAGCTCTCCAAAAGCCAACAGCTTTGCTCTGAAGTCTGCTGTGGACTTGCAGCCTTGTACTGAATGGTGCTGTTATCTGGCCATTCAAGAATTAGACCTCGTTCTCTGCCCAGAGTGTTAACATAAAATGAAACCAGCTAAAAGGTACTGCAGGCAAAGAAATGCTGAGAGGGAAGAAGATTATCAAAAGAAAAAATTCAGTAGCTACTGTACACATAAAAATGTGTCAGAGCCATGAAGTCAGTGCTCTGACAGATGACTTGAACTTCCCTTGCCCTCCCTCTCATCAGAGTATTCAGAAATGAAGAAAGCAAGCTGTAGAATATTTCAACAGCATAAACAGCTTCCACTTTCAGGCCTTGTCCATATTAAAGAAAGCATAATTTGAGCAATCTAGATCACAAAAACAATGCTGAAGATGCCTCATACACAAAGGCATTCTATGCTCCATTAAAACTATTGCTAATATTTTAGCATTTTAAAACTGAAATGAAATGCCTGAAATAAACTGCAAGCCAAGTCTTGCAAGTGAGGAAATAAAAATGCAAAGATATAATAATTCTCTTGTTTTTTATATTTTGTTTTAGGAATTAATAAAAAATTAATAGCAGCAAACTATTTTATTTCAGTCAGTAACTGAAAGGGCTTCCAAAATTCCAGGACCATTGAGCAGTAGAGGGAAAGCCAAAGGGAGAGGAGGAGAAAGGAAGGTAAAATATTCTCTCTTACATTTGTGCAAAATTTCTCTATATTCACACATATCAATTACAGATCTTACAATGTTCTTAGTTCCAGATGTGTATTCTCACTCTACCTCTCGTGAGTGAGAATATTTTCCTAAGAGATCTTTCTAAAAATTAGCAAAAATACAGAATTAATGGAAGATTATAATCTTTTGAGCAATCGAATATTGATTTTCCTGCAGGCAAAGGAACAGATTTATGCTTCACTTCTTAACCTCAGACAAGCTAAAGGTGCCTAATTGATGGATTTCCACTACTGCAGAATCTGTCAGCATACTATACCCTCTCTAGGTAAGATTTCTACTTGTGGGAGGCTATTGACAGCTGTCACCTGAATATGGGCAATCATAAGCCTGTCTCTCTTGTGATCTCTGGATTTTCTCCAAGTATCCCTCAGCTGCAACTAAAGATCTGTCTCTTAAACTTCCTTCCTGTGTCCCAGTCACACCTGAAGATGCACTGCCCCATTTCTAAGACTCGTTAGATTTCTGCAGCCTATATTCTTTTCCTGCCAAGAGAATCCTTGGAGTGACGTGCAATGAGGAGAATCTTTAAGTTCCAAATTTTCTAGTTGCATGTTTGAGCTGAGTTTGAAAGTAGAAGCAGAATTGAAAGTTGTCAACAGTAAACCAACCTAAAATGTTGAATTATATTTCAGACACAAGAAACTACCACAGTTTTGCAGGACAAGCAATGCTACCTGAATAAAAAGTTCTCTGCCAATTTGAATAGTATTTTTATATTCTAATTCTCATTTTTGAAGCTTTATAAAATATAAGAAAAAATTCATAACCACACTGGTAGGGATGAGTGTAATTTTGTATTACAAATCCTTATAACTTATCAGATCATCCAACAGTTCATGTTTTGCAGTTCAGTGTGTGGTCTGTTTACAGGTCTCAGCAAGACCAGAATTAACAAGTGAATTTCTTACTTTAGAGTGCCTAATGCTTCCTTCAATATCACCACATAAATTATCCAAAATAAAGCATGAAATGAATGCAGGAAGCTGCTCACATTCAGACTAATGTGTCATAACACTTATAAGGATTTCACTCCCATTTCATAAATCAGACAACTTCATTGAGGAAGACTAAGGAAGACCTTGAACTCAGAGCTGATCAAGGAGAACCTCACCCCAGGTCCTTTTTCTCACCAGGCTTGGTTATTTAATTAGGTCAGATCAAGCACAGATCAAGCCAGACCACAAGGTGGTTGTCTCATGGCTGACATCTGGCTTTTTTTTTTTGGCAGTCCCCTCTACTGTGTCTGAAATGTTTAGTCTAATGGCTATTTTCTGCACTACTTCTGGCAAAGCCACTGTAATTATGGCTGGGTACAGAGCCAGTATATGTCCCTACCTGGTTCATGATGAGCAGCATCAGGGAGCAGCAGCATCCCTGCCCCATTCAGGCTGCAATCTCTTCCCTCCAGCAGAGCAGGGAGAGTGGGACAAAGTCAAAATCTGACACGTCATTTATCAGTGGGATTTGGTGTCCTATTTAGTTGCTCAAAGCTGGTACTAGCAGTGGAACATATGTATACACAGCCACCATTTGTGCTTTTCTATTCTTTTACACATTATTGTAAATTGTGTCTTTCTTAATAATTTACTGTGCTACCAAAAAAAATAGGCACACACTTCACAGAAAAATAGAAACATTTAGCACATCTGATGAATATAAAAGTTCCCTGCTAAGCTACAGAGTTCATTTAACACTCAGAGACAGCTAATAGGAATAGTTCCCGTAGGAATGGTTTTGCTATAGAATTTATAGATAAAAATCCTAGAGAAACAGCTCATAACCATAATAAAAAATATTTATATATTAAAGGAAAATTGTGGCAGTTTTCAAATCTGTGACTCAATTACCATTGTCGATGTAAAAATCTATTTTTCAGTTCAAGAAAAAATGAGTGAGTTTCTTTTACCACTTCCAAAGTTACTCTACTTTGAATACATATGGCTGTGAATGCACATGATAATTTATAGTTTGGTTAAAAAAACACATATTTTTTCTATATTTTTGCATATGGGAAATAATTTAAAAATAATATTATGAAAGTGATACATGTTACCTGTAGCAGTGCTCTTTGTTACACTATTCAGTGTTTTATATCTAAGGATCTTAATATGTAAGTAAAATGTTATCTCAGTTTTACAGGTCAGGAAGTGAACAAAAGGAGGTCAAACAAGCCAATGTCAGCATCAAGACTGGAAGTCATGGGCCTTGGACTGTGTGTTAATTATCAAACGTTGCTGCATGTGATTTTCATCTCCCAGTTTTCTCAAATCTTTGTAATTGTCTGAAGAAAGAGAAGGTAATATTTCAACTGAGCACTTTGAATTGCTTAATACCAGTTATGTGAGGTAAAATATCTAATATAACAATTACAGAAGTGCACCTGTCAAGCACAGGACTGGGCTTGGCCACTTTTCCTTGGAAAGTAATAGTACACTGTTAATAGTAATGGCAGCAACTAAAGCCTTTTCCTTCTACTCTTGTGTTCCAAATTTATTAAAACATGGTGGTATATAAATACCATGTTGTGCATTATGTTATTATTTTCCTTAAATACTGTTCCTTTGAAAGGTACCATTTAAGGGGAAATGCTGGACTAAAGGCACCCACCTCTGCATTTTCCTGTCTGGAATTAAAATACTCTGGGTTAAGGGTGTTATTTAGCTGAGTGTTAGGAAACTGAGAGCAGTGCAAAATGAGAGGGGATTCAGCTGGAGGTAGTAACTAGGAGGCCGGACATCACTGCAGTGTGTCCTGGCTGCAGAGAGGGTGGAGATTAGCACTGTCTGTGCATGGGAAATAATGCTCTTCTATACCATGCACATCATGGTGCACTTTTGGGGGGAAGAAGAAGTGATCACAGCCCTGAAAACCTGCCATTTTGCCTCTCTCTCTCCAGTAGTAAGGTTGTCAGGATCAGCCCTACAGACCCCGCCCTCTGCTGTCACCATCCTTTTCTTACCCTTTTGTATGAGCTGTGGCTCCAAGACATGGTTGATTAATAGTTTTCCAGTGTCCTTCCCATTGCCTCTCATTAAAAAAAAAACAACAACAAAAAAAAACCCTAATTCTCCATAGCCAATATAATTGATAAGAAAATAATCGGATATAGAAAAAGCATGAGATAAATTCAAGATTAACATAGACAGAAGCAGTAATGACACAGTTATGCCAATAAGGCTTTGCTGGGGAAATGATCATTCATTCTCAGTCAATAATAGAGTGCTACTTCTAGGTGTCAATCAATTGAGAAACAAAAATTTTCCAGTTTTAGACAAAAATCATGACTGTCAAAGTAAACTGAAATGATGATTTCCAGTGCTGTAATAGTTCAGCCTTGCCACAGAGCCAAGCAGAGCAGTTCTAGTGTCAGTGTAACTTTTTGAGGTATCCTTCAAAGCAAAATGCACATTTTCCATTGTTAATTATATGGTAGTCCCTCTTATTCAAGCTGCTTGTGGCTTTCCACCTTGTTCTCTATTATTGCCTTCATCTGGCAACCATAACCTCTTTACTAGGAATTTTAATCTCTCTTTTGGGATGCTTCATAAATTATGTCTCACCCCTGCCTTCAATAATGATTGATACAACCTCTCTGCATCTCACTGTCACAGGAAAGGATAATTTTTAGCATAGAACAAATAGAAGCAGAGATGTGCTGTCACAGTCAACATAGAAACTTTTTTCCTATTCTCCCATCCCAGCTGTTCTCTGCTGAAAGACTAATTTTTGCATCAGGGTGAACATGGGTTTCTGTGAAAAAAACAGCTCTCCCTCTCCATCTCCAACCTCTTTCTTAGAACTCTAGCTCTCTGCAAACAACAGTGAAATAGAAAGGCTCCTAAAATCATGGAAGGACAAGATTTGCAAGATTATGCATCAATTGCCAAAAATTGCTAACATCTGCATCTATCAATCTATTAGATGCAATCTTTGGGTCTCGACATTATTTACGAAAGTACCTCAGACGCAGATAAATTATGGATATTTCCAATAGTGAATGTATGACATATCTTGTTGCCAAAGTCAATGCTATGATTTTTTTCTTTTATCTGTTTTCACCTTTATGTTCTTGAATGTGCGAATACAAGGATATGCTGTAGCATCCTTTCTCCCTAAGAAGAGATGTAGAAAAACAAAAAAGAATTGCTCAAAGACAGTTTCTGCACATATTTAAGGTGGTCAATGAAGAAGAAGTCATGGAAGTGAGTGTGCAAGTCTATTGAACAACTACAGGCCTTTAGTAAATCCAGTTCTGCAGGTGCTTTTCACATTAATTTCTTTGTCTCTAACATATATAGACAGCTAGAATCAGAAGGTGTGGAACGCTGCTCACAGAGAAAAAGATAAGGGTATTCATCTGGGAAAACTGCTTATCAGCTCCAGTGGATAATTGTTATAAAACATTTAAAAATGTTCTGACACCTACATAAGTGCTCTAACCCTCGTGCAGGCCTTTTGTTCTTTCTTCATGGCCCAATTAATATTCAATTATTTCAATTAGAGTGGAAGAGTTTTTACTCCCTTTAGTCAGAGGAAGAAATTAAACCTTTTTTTAAGCATTCTGGCTGAGTGTGTTAACCACAGAAAAGATTGCTTACCATAGCAAGTTCCTCAGGCTGTGAGGATAAATAGGATCTGAGGACTGCTCCTGGACAATGTTTTTGGTTGAAAATCCCAGCTGGGAAGTATTACTTCTGCCTCTCTTAAGCAGCTGAATTACAAGACCCTGACATTTGATTTCTTCATAATTTCTTTCTCCTTAACTGTCTGGGGATTACCCTAGAGCCTAGATTTCTAATTAAAGACTGGATTTACAGAGATGTAGTGTGGCTGAGAAGAGAACTATTTAACTCTGGGTGCTTTCTTGCCCACAACCTTTCATGGACCTCTTTGGTGTGATGATTTGGGACTGAGATCTGGACCCCTGACCTTCAAGGGAACACCCCTGGCTGCATATGTGGGATGCATGAGCCAGTGGGTGCCACAATTCCTCCAGCCCATCAGAAAGTTTCTGCCTCCTATGACAGCCCAGCTGAGCAAATGTGGAGAAAAAGCTTCTTAACACAACCTCTTAGACTGAGATCCATTCTAAGCGTTCCCCCATTGAGGATGTTGGCATGACAAGTGTAGAGTAGAAAAGGAATTTTGACAAGACTTTATGGAAATCCAGCACAGATCAGCCTTCAAGTGTAATTTGTGTCCTACTGCTACAAGCACATGATGGAAAGTAGTTTGAGGAAGGAGAAATGGCCCAGAGGTGTAAGGGCAGTCAAGATGGACAAACACTGATCTGTTCTTGCTCTTCCCCTCACAGTGGTCTTCCACACAAATGACTAGCAGCACACATGTACGTGTCTAGGTCATAAAAAACTTTCTAAAACTCTAAGGCAGGCAAATACATGGCAGTATAAGGCAATCTTGGGTAATGAGTGGGTCAGAGAGGCCAACTTGTCACACAGCATAGGACAGTGACTAAACAAGGGGTGTCCTTAGGCATTCAGGATATCACACAGCTTAGGTATGGTACAGACAGTCAGCAGAAGAATTCATGATCTATCCTGTGGATGTAAAAATAAATTCTTCCACAGTAAAATGTCATCGTCTAACAGAGGCAGGCATAAATTGAAATGAAAGAAACAGAAATAAAGGAGAAATAAGAAAGAAGGCGTGTTACATGATTTATTGATGTGCTGTAAAAAATGAGAGATCAGAGAAGACAATAAAGGCATAGGTTACCATTTCTCCTTTCAGTAATTTCCTAGAACTTTATTTTTAAATTCTATGTATGTAAACTAATTTCTATAATAACAACACTTGGTAACACTGTTTTCTAAATAACAGCACATAATGCACTCTGCACTGAAGACAAAATGTGAACAGGGGGTATGTTCAAATTTTAGTGGTATTTCAAACAGGCAAGAACATGAGAAACCTGACAAAGATTACATAGACTATACATTACAGACAAAACATTTTATCTCTCTGTCTACTAGCAAATATGTTACTACCCATATTTTTGGTGTTCAGACATCTTTTAATTTCATGCTGTAAAACTGTGTGTCTCTGTAACCAGTTATACTGGACAGATCAGAGAAACTGGGTTGAGGCCGTATATGGATTTCTTTAGTCTTATTTTTATTTTTGTAACTAGACAAACCAGAAAAATATGTGCATTTGCCATGAAAGAGGCTTTTCCATTGCACAGTAATAGAAGCCGTCAGTTTTTAGGGTGAGTCCTTTATCTCTCAATGTTCACTTCAACATTTCCTGTAATGAAAATGTCTGAATTGTTATTACCTGACAACATTTGACAACAAAGTACAAACATGAATTACTGAAACAGAATTCAAAGCATCCCATTTCTTCAACTTTACTACACACTATTTTCTTATATTTCTGTACCCTTCACTCCCATTATCTGATTGCTGGAGTAGAAAAATGAGAACTGACAAGTTTCATGTAGTATTTTAAAACTGAATATTTTCATGTAGTATTTTAAAATAAGAGGTGGAAGAACAGAAGAAAGAAATGTCATCATTTGTTTATGTAATGAAGACTGGTGGTAACCAGGGTTAAAACAGACCAAGACCCAGTTTCCCTCCTGTGGCTCATCTCATGCAAGCATAGTGGAGATGACCTAAAATTTGCTGGTTCTCCTGCAGTTTAAAACAAAAGCAATTGTCCAAAGGCTGACAGCACTGTTCAAAGGCTGAGATACAACACATGTGAGAGGGGCCATAAGTATCACAGCCACTTAGAGAGGAGGTCTGAACTGACCTGAGGAGGATTTTAGTGTCAAAGATATTTGGGAAAACCACTTCTGCTTCTGGTTAGGTGAACTCTCACATACATCAGTGATGGAGGCAGACACCTATGCCTGGCTTTCCTCAGTGTCTTTCTCCAAACCCTTTCCCTGGAGAACATGAACTCACCCAGTCTCTTAACAAGTTCCTGAGCCCTGTGAAGTAATCTGAGCTTGTTTCAAGCTTCTTTGCATGTGTATATTCACAGTATAAGGATAAAAGATCCCAGTTTGCCTAGGTTTTCAGGATGAGAGGACGTAAGGACTCTCTCAGAGGAAACCGAGAGAAGATCTCTCCATTATTATTGATGGAAAGATTATTATTAAAATTATAAAATATTTTATATTATTAAATTATTAAATCATATGTAAAGCAAGTAACCACAAGGAGAAGATGAGCATTTCTTAAATCTGAGATGCTTACAGAAAGCCTCATGCCTCAAATTGAGTGGTATGAAAATCAGCAGAAACTAAAGCAAAACTGTTCAGAAGAGATATTTTTACCAAGGGTACTTTAGGGGGAAAGACCCCTAATCAGAATGCAAACTCCTGAAAAAAAATGAAAAAGCTGCAATTTAATAAATTATTAAATAGTTTAACAATTGAGGCACTACAAATACAGACCAAATAGATACTGTCAGAAGATACAGCTAATATAAGCCAATGCTGAAAAAAAGCATTTTTTGATACCAGCCTATTATTCAGTTCTGTTCATCTCCTACATCTCTTCTAGGTTTTAATCTTGCTCAGAAGGACTTAAAGCTTTCTCATTCTAAGGAAGATACGTAAAAAATGTACATTGTTATAAACTGAAAATCAAGGAGCAGTATAAAGGTGAGATGCAAGGAAAAACGTATTTTTTGGCAATAATCCGCAATGAAAGAGGTCTGGTAGGAGAAATCCACAATATGGGAGGATCTGTTTTCTTAGCATAATAACCAATTTGGTTCATGATTCAGTTTTTTTATCAGCAACAGTTTATCAAATTTTAAATTTGATAAACATGTATTTATGTATGTAATCATACATAAAATAATGTTTGAGTCTATAGCAAGAGCAGTTAAAACTCACAGGGATCATGAAAGTATGTCCTTGAAGAAATAGGAACATCATTGGTGGAGGGTATATGCTTATTTGAAAAACTAACAAGACCAAAGGACACTGTGAACTTAGTCCTAGGAATCAAGCCAGGTAAAATATGTAATATTAAACCTGGCTGGAATTCAGAATCTGATCTGAATTATCAAACTAGAAGTCCTCTGGACTATTTAATGGAAGGTGTTATTTATAAGACATTTTAAAAGCAGGCTTATGTGAAGTTGGTTCATAGTATTGGATGCAAAAATTTTGAAAGCATGTGGAACTTTTCAAAACCAAGGGTTACTGTTCCTACATTTCCTACAGAATTCACTACTGATTAATAAATTGCAGAAACTCCACGTAGCTCTGATCCATGGGAGGTCATACCATCCACCAAACCACTCTTCTGCATATCCTGCACAGAAAAATATTGTGTAAAAGTATTCCATTAAATGAAATGGTGGAAAATAAAGAATGGGAAAAAACACAGGAAAGTCTGTCTGTCACTGTACAAAGCCAAGAATTTAATGGATCAGTTAACAGACTCTCATGCAGTATATTAACAATCTGACACTGAGAAAAAGGCTGGATAAGATTTAAGCATTTTCCTGCTGTTTGTGTTGAGTAGGTGCTTTAAAAGTTTTTTGAGTTCTTGGTATTGTAAGACAGATTTTGAAATGTTTATGTGCAACTTTGTATATAAAGCAGGTTTTTTAGTAGCAGAGTGAACCCTTGTATATTAATTTCACTGGCAACTGGCTTCTTGGGTCCTTGCATCATGGTCTCTTGCAAATTAATTTCTCTCTTTTTCTCTTCTATTCTTTTGAAAAATTTGTCACCTATTAGAACAGAGTTTGGAAGGGTACCTTATTTTTGCACAATGCTTCTTCTGTGGTTATTTAAATAATAAAAACACTTTTTTAAAAATGATAAGTAGTTATAGAAATGTGACTCAGCAAAATTTATTTTCATAAACACAAGAATATGAAGATATTGATATTAAAACTTGTACATGTGATGTCTGTCCAATTAATCACTTAGAAAGATATCACCAACCATGTTTTGGAAGCAAACAAGGTATTCAAGTATGATCATATGTGGTGAAAATAAATGGCTTTTTAGAATTGTGTTAAAAATTTAAACAAGAACCAAATTTCCTCTGAGCTGTGACCATATGATAAATGTTCAGGAGATCAACAATACAAAAATGACCTTTTCTAATATCAGATTGGATGGTAGAGGTAGGGATTCAAGGGGTGAATTTTGAAAGACAGATACTTTTTGAATAAAATTTAAAAAAGCAATTTTCATCATGTTTTACTTTTTTTTACCAGGGTATTTGCAGTGTTTAATTTATTTTAAGGCTACCGTTTTTGAGGCAGTAATCTGTGATTGGCATGAGGGTATAGCTTAACTTCACCTGGTGATTTTTCAGATTGAAACAGCTCTTCGTCAGAAAACCCCTTTGTAAAGCAAATGTTTTTGTTTGCATTTCCTAGGTTTGTAATAAAAAGCTTGTGGCAGACAGATGACTCTGCAGCTGCACCAAAACATTTAGACTCTTGATTACAGTCAATTATTTGCTTTAAGGAAATCTGCAGAATGGGAGATATTAATGTGATAATTTGAAAATGGATATACTGTGATCATGTCGGTGAAGATTTAGAGTCAAAGGCATCAAATAAGATAATAGAGCTAAGCCAAGTGTGACTAAGTGGGATTGAACATAGTAGAATGACAACCTAATAACTTTTGAAAGTCATAAAAGCTATGATAAACAGAGCAATCAGTCAAATTATAAATAAGAACAACCAATAAACATTCTTCTGACCAGAATATAATGAGATTTTTTTTTTTTTTGGAGGTGGGGAATGCCATTGGATATGACTGAATGGCTGTGGAGAAGACCTAAGGCATAGGAAGCATTTCCCTCAAAACAGTATCAATACAGCCTAGGTGTATTTAAAGACTTTTAGGAAGTCGCCCACATTATATGATTAAAAGACAGATATTTTAATAGGAGTAGATCTTGTGAGGTATCTTTAATAATCCAAAGTTCTAATGTCCTTAATGGCAACTCAGGATGCTAATCAACTTTGGGAAAGAAATGTAGGACTTTAAAGACAATAATGATATGTTCTCCCAAAGAAGGACATGTAAGCAGGCCAAGAACAGTGTTTATGTGAAGGAGATCAATGAATGTCAGCAGCACCTCAAAAATTCACCCTAAGCTACATAAAGGACTACTCAAAACTGAGCAGAGTAAACAGCTAACTATTCTGGAAAACCATGAAAGACAAATGGGAAGATAAAAAAATACTCCCCTTTGTAATAGAGGAATATGGAAAAACCATAGGAATTTGCAGTCAGTCATCTTAGATTAAATAGTCAGAAAATTGCTGAAAGAAATTATTAAATAATCAATTTGTAAAAGCTGTGATAATGAAGTAACAAAATAAAACAACTGCCTAGCATGGAGCTGTTGAGTCCAAATCAAGCCAAAGCAAATTAATTTTGTTTTCTGCAGGATATATAAGGAGAAAACAGTTGATCCTAGTGTCTGCCTGCAATCTTCATAAACAGGCTATGGAAGTGTGATAGGGATAAGACCAGTGTGATCTGAAAAAAAAAACCAGCTAAAACGTATATTTAGTGAACAGCTGTCAGTGACACACTCTCATGCTTGCAGGACCCTGAGGTGGGACACAAATTTGGTCTGCCCAGGCCCAGGTTCTCTTTAATATTTTCACTGAAAGCATGGGAGATGATAAACAAGCATGCTTATCAAATTTGCAAATGATACCAGCCTAGGAAGGGTGGAAATCTAGAGACAAGCACTGAAATTTTTTTATCATTCTTAAGCTGGAAAACAGCTTAAAATCAAGGGAATTAAATTCACAAAAGGTGAATGTGAATCATTGCAGCCAGAAAGGAGAAATCAGATGCCTAAGTGCAAAATTCAAAAACCTGACTAGGCAGCAGCTCAATAAGAAAAGTGTGGAGTTATGTAGGGTGATAGACCAACAATGATTTACAATATGATAGTATGTTAAATAAAGAAAGTCTTGTGATATGATATACTAAAAAATATTTCCTACAAAATGAATCTTTGCTAAATTCTAATTATGTCTAAACTGGCACATTGTGCTGGGTTTCAGATAGATTTCTTTATCCTAGGATTTTGTCAAGAGGAAAGTAACAGAATACAGGAATGCTTTAATTTAGCGTTATTTAATCTAAAGAAAGGAACACTGATGAGAATTTTTCAAAATATACAAATCTGTTACGAGGAAGATTACATTCTCTTTCTTTTCCCCAAAGACAGAATTGGAGGTCAGATATTAGAAAAAATTTCTAAAGGCATAGATTCCTGTTAGTATAGAAATCTGTCAGATAAATGGGTTATATAGTCCCCTTCACTAAAGCTTTTAAAGACAGTATAGATTTTTAAAGAAACCCTAGATTTATTTATGTGTACTGCCTCAGCACAGAGGATAGGGGGGAATGACCCTTTTTGGCACAATATGTTGCTATCATCCTCTGACATAGCCTTAAATCCTTACCTCACCCTCTTTGCTGTATTGTGAGCTTCATGTATTAAACCACATTGGGAGAAAATGTTACCAATATTAAACAAAAAATTATGAAGCTGCCAAATAATCTTCAAAGCATAGATTAAATATGTTTCATTTTATGTTGAATTTCACTTCATGCTGTTCATTTTCCTCTGTGAATTCACTGGCAATTGCTTAAGCAACCTACACAGTGCTGTAGCTCTGGACTAAATAAGATTATTAACATGAGAGAGAATTTCCTCTACCTTATACCCTTTTTGAGAAACAAAGCCACCACAATGGTTAGCCACAAAATCTCCACCCTGATGGATTTAACCAGAAAGACAGGTTCAAGTCATTCACAGCTAGTCTATATATGCTGAAGTGAATGTGAAACTGGCCAGAGTAAACTGATCAAGCACTGTGCTCTTGATGTAAGGTTACTGCTATAAGAACATATTTTCTTGTTTTGCACACAATATTGAAATTAAGGTGTAACTGGTATTAAGAGTAATTTACCCAAATATTTATTCTCAATACCCCATCATCTGTTCTTTGTTTGGATATTTTAGTCTTTCCTGAATTTGGAGCATTGTTCAGTAATCCTCATCTCTGAACCATGTTCAAGGGTTGAAGGTAATCCTAGTCTACTCCTGGATCTAACTAACTCCATCCCAATCAGTTACAGAAATAAGAAAAGATCAATGTTAATTTTATTATGTTTGAGATATAACAGCAGTTCTATTTCCAATTTTGTGCCAAGGATGAATAAGGGAATCACCTTGTTTATTGGACAGATTTTAAGAATGGTCATCAAGTGCTCTCATGGAACCAGAGGAAAGCTAGTTTGTGGATCTAAGTGAATAACTGAATTTCAAGGTGGTGTAGAGATCCGTAATACCAAAAGCACAGCTAATGATAGAAGTTAATGTTCATGCATTCTGAAAAAAAAGGAATTGGTTCTCCTTTTTTTTTTCATGACCTATTTTTGAAGACAAGATATTTCAGTATGAAGTGAATTCTTCCTCTTCATTGTCTTCATAGTCTTTTATCAGCAAATGTTGACCCTAATAAGGAAGGGGGAATGAGAGAATAAGACCTCAGAGTTCACTGCCTTCTAGTACTTCTATAATATTTAAGTCCAATTAGATCATATTCCATCTATCTTTTCTTTATCTTAAGAAACTCTATGCTATTTTTCTTAATTTTTTTTCTGTCTTAATTGTAAACCAAATGTGATTGATAATGTGTACCCTGTAAGTGATAAAAAATGTTAACGAAATTTGTGAGTAGCTTTATCTGCTGTCTTTCTTCTAGAGCATTTCTTATGATGTTTTTTTTAGCAATCATATCCATTGACAAGTAACTAACAGAATGTGGGCAAAAGTAAACTATCTTAATCTTCTGTTTTCATGGGGGATGGAAATTACCTTTGCTACGTGCCTCTCCTTATTCTGAAAGAAGGGAATAACAAGTGTAAGGCAGACGCTCCAAGGTGTTTTTTCAGAGTGAATGATGTACTTTATCATATATTGCTGCTGTGAGGTATGGTGCAGTTGCTTTATCCCTGTGGCTTCCACACAGCATTCCACTGTTTTGCAGATGATCCTACTTTCTTTTTGGAAAGGTAAATTCTAATTTGTTTTCTGAGCTAAACCAAATTTAAGCTTTTCCTGAGTGAAAAACTGAAGGTGTTATAGAGAATAACTTTCATACACATTTGTAGGCTAGTATCTTTTATCAAAGCTCTTCTTGTTTCCTTTTAGAGTCATGGGGTGTAGGGGGGTGGTATTTTCAGCCCCCTCAAGAAAAATACATAATGCCATGTAAGCCTAGGGTAGATATTGGTCTCATCTGGCAGATGCACTGAGTGTGGCTTGAAAGGCAAGTTTCCAGGCATGTATACATGGAGAGAGTGAATGAAACAGACTCAAGGCAATAAAGCTAAGACCACCTACAGTATTAGCTACAAACTTACCACTAAGGGGGTTTCATGCAATACGTGGATTATCCTCACCTTATTGTATTTTCCTGTCATTTGATAAATTTCTAGTTGAATCACTGCAAATAAGCAGAGAAAAAGAGAACTTTTCATCTTTCTGGTTGACCTAATCTTTAGGGAGATTTCTGTCTTTTGCTAATTAGTCTCACAGCATGCTGTGGTCTATGAAAAAAATCATAGCAGCACTTCTAATTGCACAAATTTTTTCCTGATTTGTCAAGATCGAAAAATACCAGAATCCACCCCCCTGGATTTTCATTCCTTGAAACTGTTATGTGTTTGCAGGTTAGATGGACACAAGCCCAAGCCAGGGCTCTAAGCCCAAACTCCTGCCGAAGGCTTCATCCCCAAGGGCAGACACACAAGTTGTATTGACCCAAATGCTGAGCTCTCCTGTGTGTGCATGGCCACCTCAAAGGCCTGACAAAACTCACCTTGGCCAAGAAGTGCCAAAGCAGGCAGGACCATGTTGGGCAGGGATTGTCACATTGTCTTCAGGGAGCCTTTGCTTTTCAGATTTTCTACATGGTGCTGCTTTTGGGGGTGAAAAGGAGTGACTAGGACTGGTTCTATCTTTACTTCAGAGCTGGTACTGTTCCAGCCTCAAAAATACAAATGCTGTTGGGCCCATATTTCTGATGTGAACTTCTGGAGTACTTAACTCTGAGACAATCTCAAAGCAAAGTCCTGCTGCCAGGACTCTGAGGGTATTTGCAGGTGTTCCTGTCCTTACATAGCCTCTCAGGGCTTCCCCCAGCTGCCCACAGCCCAGCACCCATGTCAGCCCCCCGGAACCATCAGCACCTGCCCCAGAAACAGTGCAGCAGGGTTGGACTCCAGCTCCCCACAGCCCTGTCCTGCCTGGCCATGGGCCCCACCAAATTTGCCCACCTGTGGCCCACATCCTTGTCCCCAGGGAGGTGCCCAGTGCCTTTGACTGGGGCCGCCTTTGCAAAGCAATGGATGCTGAGAGCTGCTGCTGCAGGGCAAAGATGTCAGTGGACTTCACACAAAGGCATGACTCTCATGAGTGACAGCTGTCCAAGAAAATCCTCCAAGCCATCAGGATAATCCTGAGTACTCTGGCATAAACCAAATCACCCAGCAGTTTTGTGTCTAGTAAATTTAGTTTATACTGGGAGAAATGCTGGGCTGGTAAGAAAAGGACTCTTCTAAATAACCTGTGCCCTGAGTGTGTCCTGCAAATCAGCAACAGAGCAAGCTGGCTGTTCAGGCATTGAGACACTGTTAGTGTTCTTCTGAGCATTAAAACTGTCCAGTGATAGTGTGTAAAGCACAGAAATAGCAGAACAGAGAATGGCGCTTAGGGAGGGAGGGATGGATGGATGGAGGGAGGTAGAAGAGAGTGGAGAGGGCTCCGGTGATATTTAGGTAGAGTACGGATCCATGAATGTATGTGGGAGGAGGATTTCTGTATGTCAAAGACATTCACCTAAGTAACCAGGAGATTTGAAAAGCTTCAGGCTCAGAAGCATCTGAATTACTGCTTTTCAGACTATTTGAGGCTAATTTCTAAGACTATATATTCGCAATCTAGCCTTCGTAATTCGCAATTCGCAATTCTAGCAAAATGTGCACCTCCAGTAGAATTGTTTCAGCTGTGAAACTACTGCTATAAGTCAAACAACTGAAACATGTGGAATGAAGCTCTTCTCAAACTAAATAAACAACACTCATGGTAGATCATGAGAGGAGTAAACATTTTCTCTCTTTATTGCCTTGAAGCACAAGACCAGAAGCAAGCTTTACAAATATTTAATACAGCTTATAAATAAATTACATCAGCAAAAACTAAACACCAGACCTAGGCAGGGGTGATTTCACTGTGCAAAAACCCACTGAATTTTGCCATACTCTCACCTTTTACTACACAAATAAAGGTCTGTTTTTCATATCTTGTTTTCTTTCAACTTTGAAAAGAGTTATCAAGGCTTCAGAGGAAAGATAAAATTGACAGAAATGTTTCTGTCTGCTATCTTCTCCTCCCTAATGTCCTAAGGGAAAAAAAAAATTAAGAATCTGGAAAAAGAACCAATTGATCTGTAACAATGGCATTATTACTCAGGAAAAAGGGCAAGTGTATGAAATGAAATGCTATTACTCAGTGTATCATACTAGAATAGCAAGATCCTTGATAAGTACAGGTAGCACCATAAAACTCAAATAAAGTTTCAGTGTATTTTTAATTTTCTTATTTCCCCCTTTTAATTGAGAATGAAGGGTTTTCCCCCTAATCTTTGTTCCCATAGGATTCAAGCTCATGTTGCCTTTTACAACAGTTTCAAGTGTGCCTCTCCACTTCTCAGAGACAAGGCAACACTGGCATCATGGCCACAGAGTTTGTAATCAGATGACATCCACCACAAAAGAATGTTTGTAGATCATGGCAATGATCAGATTTACCAAAGACACATTTGCAGGATTCACGTGGAGCTATGATGCCTAAAACAACTGGAAAGACAAGTTAATATTTGCACAAGCAGGTTTAAAACAATGTATGAACAATGGAGACTGATATTCTCAAAATATTAATGACAATGTTCAGAATTCAAACAGGTATTACCCCACGGCTATATGTTCACTACTTTGAATCAGAATTTTTGTCTTCACTTAGGTCACCAAATCTGTGTGACCTGTTAACTGCAGGAACTCATTGCCTCTATTGTAGTGGTTGTTTATTTTCAGGTTTTTTTACAACTGCTTTCTATTAATAACTATGTATCCCTGGCATCAAATCTGACTGCAGATCTAGGTCTGGGTGGGATTTCACACACAGCAGTTGGGCTGGCAAGGAAAAACAGCAACTCCAGTTGATACGGCCTCTCTGCTTCGGAAGTCCCCTGTTTCCAGGAACTTGGTGTGTTCAAAGTTCCCAACTGAAATAACGTCTGACTCATGAACACCTTTTGGAGAAGCAATAATGGAAAAAAAAATCTAAAAAAATTACAAGAGTGCAAATGCAGGAGGTTCTCTAAGTCATCAACATACATGAGAATAGGGTGCCTGCAGTTAATAGAACATTTGCTTTAACTTTTTTATAGCCAGGTATTCAAAGTCTGAACTTCAGGTTCTGAAGGAAGATATGGAAACTCAGTAGGTATTTTTCTGTACTTCAATGTTTTGCCTAATTGTGTTCTGATGGCAGTTCACAGTCAGACCTCCTCCCCATCTCTGACCATTCAAGGTCAGGCTGGACAGGGCTCTGAGCAGCCTTTCTGCTTGAAGACCTGCTGGAGCAAGTTCAGACGAGGGCTAGGAACACGATCAGAGGGCTAGAGCAGCTCTCCTATGGAGGCAGGCTGAGAGAGCTGGGGTTGTTCAGCCTGGAGAAGAGAAGGCTTAGAGCATCCTTCCAGTGCCTAAAAGGGAGCAAGAGAATTGGACAGGGACTTTTTACAGGGGAATGCAGTGATAGGATCAGGGGTAATGACTTTAAACTGAAAAAGGGCAGATTTAGATTCGATATTAGGGTGAAATTCTTTACTGTGAGGGTGATGAGGCACTGGAACAGCTTACCCAGAGAACGGGATGCCCAGTCCAAAGTGTTCAAGGTGGATAGGGCTTTGAGCAAACTGATATATTGAAAAATGTCCCTGTCCATAATTTAAGGTCCTTTCCAAATCAAAGCTTTCTATGATTCTATGCTTCTCCAGTAAGATAAAATAATATGCATCTGAAAAATCCCATATGATGAATTAGCTGTTGTTTTGCAAAATCATTAACAGAACTGTCGGCACTACCATTACTGCTAATGTTTTTTTTCTCTTGGATTTCAAAATGTTTCACTGAGGAAGACAGTGCTCTTTTCCAGATGGGGGAAATGATGCACAGAGAAAGAAATGACTTGGCTAATTTTGGAACTTACATTTTAACTAATCTGTATTTAAAAGGCTATAATTTTTTTGTAAAATTTTCCTCACAAATATTTTTTCTCACATTTAAAGGGAGAACAGTGTTAGAAAAAAAATCCTAGCACAAGACAGAGTACTGTGTCCTGGGTTTAGTTTGATTAAATTATTTCAAAAACATAAAAATACATCTAAATAGGGGTTAAATTTAAGTCAACTAAACAAAACAGCTTGTACATCACATATGGTGATGCACACATAGACGCATAATCTTGTATTTTGGTCTACAAGAGTAGATTTAGCTTTCATGTAGTCTCAAGTTTCATTGCAGGTAAGTTAGATTATCTAAATTGATTTTTGCCTGCAGCACTCATGACTGCAAATCAGCTCTGACCAGACCTGACCAAAATATAATTCTTACCAAATTTCTCTAAGTGAAGAATTATAACTTGGATAGCCTCAGCCCGAATTCCTAGAAAAGGCTGTTACTGTCATGAAACCTGCACTTATTTAGTGTACATTACAGAACAGGACTTGTCAAGAGGCCAAAAGCTTGGGAAGCAGCTCCTGTGACACAGAGGCTGTGATCTGAGATAAAGTGCCAGAGCTCAGCAGAGCAGACTCCTGCGTGCAGCTTTCTCCTCTCTTCCAGTGCCTTCTGCAAAAGACACTTCAACTGAGCAGAAGCTGTTGGGGGACAGACCTTGTGTCATATTCCATGTCAGTCACAAACAGGTTTTGAAGGCTTGATACTTTCTCTGTTCAAGCAGGAATGGATGAGAAGTCACTTTTGATTGGCTGAGGGAAAGAAAAGGAAGGAAGATAAGATACATCAGCTGTAGGATCAGAAAGCAGCTCATGCTCTTTTAGAAGGCTTAATATTTTTCAGATATGTTGAATGACGGCTCACAATTCTCACTGAAATCACAGGACATGCATCCTCAAAAAATCAGCCCTTCCTCTCCTCTTGCAGTTTTGTGCACTGCATATTTGACCTCTCCAGCTGACAAAAACTTGACACTTTTGCTTGAAATAAGTTTCAGTCCTGCCATCCTCCATATTGAGGAATATCTCAGTAACATATTATAAAAAACCCAGAAATTAAATTCAATATTAAGGCTGCCTTGTGCTTTTTCAAGAGATAGAAGTTGGCAACAGAAACTCAGGAAATTAATGAAAGTACAGACCGTGCTTCTCTAGAGCTGGCACTAGGCACAGAGAGCTTCCTGGATACAGGAGTGCAGTTGGTACCCTAGCTATTGCTGTGATGAGGATTGATTAGCTGATTCAGCTTGGCAGGGATATGATTGTAACCTGAATAGACCTGAGAATTATTTCAGAGAATGAGGCAGAGCTGCAATTACGCTGCAGTTGTGGTAGAGAGTCCCTGTTCTTGGATTTTGGTGTATGGCAGTGGTGATGTGGGTGAGACCAAGTCTGTGCAATGCGGAGATGTGGAAGCTGTGTGAGTACACACAGAGCAGGGCTCTCTGCAAGGGAGGACAAGACAGGATGCTCTGGGATAACAGTGCCTGGTCAGAAGCATGGCAACACACTACAGAAGCGGAGCAGTACATAGAAATCTGTGAATTGGCAAGGACAGCATGCAAAATTAACCACTGTGCTTGAAAACATATTGATAATTTATTTACAGCAGAAAGTTCAGTGTTCACTGTTGAACAAATGTATGTTGATGACCATCCAGAAGACCTTTTAGTTCAGCAGAATATGTATGGCTTGCTTTGAGCTGTGCTGCATGCTGTTCAGAAAGGAGATACATGGATTTGTGTTGGGACAAGTTTTAGGTTGGGCATCAGAAAGAAGTTATTCACAGGAAGGGTGATTAGACATTGGAATGGGCTGCCCAGGGAGGTGATATACGAAACTGTCCCTGGAGGTGTTTAAGACTAGATGTGGCACTCAGTGCCATGGTCTAGTTGACATGGGGTTGTTAGGTTGGACTTCACAGTCTCAAAGGTCTTTTCCAACCTAGTTGATCCTGTGGTTCTGTCAGGAGCCTGGCACTACAGGGCAAACGCAGTCCTGCCTCAGTGGAGTAATTTGCAAAGAAGGTTTCAATTGCTGGGAGCACTGAAATCTTGTTGAAAGGTCTAGTGAGTCTTTGGATATTAAAATAATATTAAAGAGAAACAGATACTGACAAACATCTGGATCTGAAGATTTAGTTCACTTTTCAGAGGAAAAGTGTTCTGTGTTTAACAATTGTTAAACAAACAAACATATGGTTTCTTTTCAAGCTTAGGAAACAAAGGCTTTCTCCTGATATTTTATTCTTCCTGTTCCAGGGAACGTCAGCACAAGTCTGAGAGCATAATAAGTGAAAACTAAAAGTAAAATAGTAGAGAGAGAGAGGAAAAATGTTGTCTAAAGATGCCAAAATCTAGTAGTAATTCAGAATCTAATAATAATGGTTGCAATAGCAAGCGATAGGCATAGTATGATCTCTTTTCCTTATTTGTGATGGCAAGAGGTACGTGTGAACTTCATTTTTATTTCTTATGAATTTTCTTGATGTCTATAATTCCATATTTAACTTTTTCTTGTCAATGGTGCTTTGAAAATCACACCAGTTTTGATCTCAGGCTTTGAGGTAGAGGATCCTGCTAGCTCCCTTTGGCTGCTGCAGGATTTGAAAGGGTGTATCCAGGCCACCTGGGAGGATTTCATCTGTCTGACATTACTGCAACATGGTTTCCCTATGACTTTACACAGTGACTGGGCACAGTCAAAGCAGCAATTCTGAAAAAAAAGGTAAAGGTATTTTGGAAACATTACAGCTTCTGTCTATGAAGCTGTAGATTTCCTCAGTGTTAGAACATGAGGTAATTATTCCCTGATTACATCTGGAAATGTTTGAAATCCTAGGCTCACTAGTATAAATACTTATGAAAATGAAACTTAATTTTACCTGCCCCCTTAGAATTCAATATTGGTTATCTACATAAGTTATTCAAGAAAAGAAAAAAATGGGAAAAAAATCCATCATGTTAATTTACGCCCCAATTTAGACACCCTCTGACATCCTTAAGAAACTCTAGTGTTTGGAAATACAAATAAGTTCTCTGTTTCCTTGAAAAAGTGTACATGCTTTCAATATCACTCTATTGAATAGCAAAGAGGCTGAGATGGACAACCTGTGCTAGGTGTTGCACTTTTACAAAGCTGAAGTCAGATGAATGCCTAAAGTATTTCATCCGTGACAAACTAAATCTGAATTATACACAAGTAATTTAATGATTTGTCATGTTTGGCTTTATGAATCAAGACTGACTGCTAGCTTAACATTTCTGTTTTAATTTTGATGGGATGCTAGTATTATAAATTAATTGTTTTAAAGAAAATATATATTTTTCATGTTGGAATAGAACATTTTCTGGGAAAATTCTCCCCAGCTAAATTTTGGATTTACATCTGAAGCTTCCCATTTTCATTTTTAGGAATGAAAACATTATGCATATCAACATTTTTTAATATGTTGAACAATAAATTATTTTGTCAATATCAGTAAACTACATGTCTCTCAAATTCACCTCTGCCCTTTTTCCAACCAAAGAAAATTTTTTTTTTATTAAATATGCAGGAGAGGTAATTTGTGCCTTCAAATGATTCAACAGCAGAAACAAAGTGTGAAGGTTTGTTTCCTGTAGCTTGAAAGTAATAGTACCATTCAAAATCAGAATTAGAAGAGCAGAAATAATGATCTTGTTTTATAGCCATGGTTCACTAGGCTTTTGAGAGGCATTCATCTCAGGAAACTAAAATTTGGTTCCTATTACAAGCAATAGCACTAAGAATTTATTTCATTTTAACACCTTGAAGATAGAACTTCTTGTATTTTATTCAGCATATGCTTGGGAAGAACAGCATAAGACTGCATTTAATAGTCGCATAAAATGCACTCAAAGCTATCTAGCCCACCTAAATACTTGTCTTATGATTTTAATTTTAGGTAGGCATTCTATTCTTTCTATAATAGACAAGAATCTGGTCAAATAGAGGGAAAAAAAGCATTTGCACTCAAACTATTGACTGCATTAGAAAACAATTCATTTAATAATTTGTTTATCTAGAAAGCTGATTTTCTGTCTGATCCAGAGAGTCTTCAAGGAAATGACTGAAAAGAACGAGGAATCAAGAGACCATTGACCTTAAAGTCTTGGGGTTAGGGCTTGGCTTAACTCCCTGCAGGAGACCGTGAACTGCAGTGCTGGCTAGACCTCTAGGCCAGGGCTTTTGTTCCTGCCTGTGTAGAACCTAACTGGAAACAAAATACAGACAGCAAAACTGTGCCTGGAATGCTCCTCAGAAGAACAGAAGAGGTTTGTATCAAAGGTGCACCTTATATTTTTAGTTTACAGAGAGAGCACCTGCTCAAATGGTGACACTTTCCCTCTGTCTGTGCAATGATGCATTTCTGTCAGGTTTGTCAGACAAGATGACAAAGGGAGAGGTTTGAGTCACAACCCTGCTGGAGAGTATGGCTGTCATTTTTAGTTCAGCCTGTTCCCATCCAGGTGTGGTATGGCCTCTCCCACCACTCAGTCCTCTCCCAGAAGAGAGGACTGGAATCATAGGATATGCTGAGTTGGGAGGGACCCAGAAGGATCCTCAAATTCCTGGCCCTGCACAAATGGCCCTGCACAGGACACTCTAGGCATCACACCATGTGCCTGAGAGCATTGTCCAAACACTGCTTGAACTCTGACCGTCTTGGTGCTGTGACCACTTCCCCGGGGAACCTGTTCAGTGCCTGAGGATGAAGAACCTCTTCCTGATGTCTTCATTCCTACCAGACAAGAACTTAAAAGGCAAAAAAACCAAAGGCACAATTTGCAGTATCAGTAATGTAGGTTCATGCCACTTTGCAGCACAAAGGAAGGGTAAACTGGATGTCATCACATTTAAGTGAAAATAGAAATTGCACTGATCCCAGCTATTTTCTCTACTAATTTCTAATTTTATGATAATCATGTAGATATCAGTATCTGAATAAAACTGTAATGCCAGCTGTAGTGTCCAGACTGTGCTGTGAGATTTTATATATATTTAGTCAGTCATGTTGGAAATGTGTAGATAACAATCAATTTATTTTCCACAATGTATTACTTTTTAAATGGAGGAAATAATTATAGCATTTATATATTTTTCATGGCAAAGTAATTACACAAATAGAGGAAAGGAAACATATGGAAGTTGTCTTAGCATTTTTGATTTTTTTCTCTTCTATGATAAAAATTCCTTTAGGGTGTCATAATTTAATTTTTTGGTAAACATAATTTAATATGTTTTTGGAAATGAAAAATGTAATTGTTTAAAATTTCCCATTTCACAATCCTGGTGCTTAATTTTCTTTTCTCCTGATTACAATCAGAAGATTTCACATGACCATTATCACATCAAATCTAGGAAAGATTGACAAATATGAAGAAAAAAGGAAGAATGAAGAATTGATAAGCATTTCTTTGAAACTGACATTTATACTCTCTGGGAACCAAGGCCAGTTATACTCCAGAGAAGTCATGATGCCATAAATGAAGCTTATTTGGGAGTTAAATGTATTAGGAAGTACAGATTTACACATAATAGTTACTGGTAAAAAAAAAATAAATCTTTGCATAAATGAACTGATTCCAAAGGCTTGGTGTCTAAGCTGTATCCTATATGACTAAGAGATTGGTGACAGAAAGAAAGTGTGTTGAATGATACAGAATCATTGTGAATTTTTAAGTAATAATACCCAAAACTAAATATTTTTACTTTTTTAATATAGTATTTACAGCCTTTTTTAATTTAATAAAGCAGAGAGGAAAGTCGTGATTCTTTTGAGAGGAAAAATGAGCTATAGTTTTAAACTGTCACTCAAGGTCACTGTTGCATCATAATGCAGACAAGTTAATGAGGAAAAGATGTCAAATATTTCCCAACACCCATTCTGCTTATTCTGGAGAGAGAAGAGGAAGATGAATTTGCAAATCACTAGGTATTTCTTGTGGGTAGTCTAGAAAATTGCATGTGTATGGAGTGTGTGGCTACTACCTAGGAATCCTGCTATCACTCAAGTTAATGAAACTTTTGGTAATGATTAGCTATTGATTAATATTAAAAGGTGAACAATATTTTCTTATGATCTGAAGTAGGAAGTTGCAGAGAAAGGTGAAGATGCCATACAGTGAGAGAGTAGCATACTGAAAACTGAAGAGAAACAGGACTAAATTAAAGAATATGAACTCAGGGGTGCAACCAGAAATTTTGGAAGGAGCACTAGCTAATGGGCATGAGACACAGTAATCAAATGTTTCCCCACAACAAATCATTTATATTGGAGCTGACTAAAAGCAAGCAAAGCTGTGAATATATCTGGTATAGCCTATGCCTACCCTGGTTCTTAGGGCGTGCACAAAAACAACAACCCTGGGGACAAATTTTTTTAAGTTTGCTTTTCAGCCATGCTGAGATTTCAATGTCACAGTGTCCTCATAACTCTGTTGTGGCTTGTTTAGACTTGTCCATGGCAGAAAATTCAAAGGCCTGGACCTTGTGCTAGATCTTAAAACAGGTGGATACGGTTCTATTAAGTGCTGTTGGGTATAGTCTAAGCTCTTATTAGCCAGCAAAGAGTATTCTTCAAAGAAGGTTTTCAAAGATGCACTAAGTGCTTGTAGTTGAGATGTGCTGAGCTAAAGTATTATTTTTCTTGAAACGGTGACTCTGAGTGATGATTAAGTGGAATTTTGGTTTTCTAGGTCATTCTTCCTTAGAAGGTAGCATTGCCCCGAGGCTCCAGGGAATGCCATGTTGCCTTCAGGTGCATACATTTTTTTATATACTTTCGACCCTATTGATCTTTATACGATTTAAAGGAATTCCTCCTTTAACTTTATGGAATGGCCTTCCAACAGAAAACCTGGAGCCCTGTGCACTAAGCAGTACAATTCCTGGAAGCCTGATCTTCTGCTGCCAGTACTTTCTGGGAATACTACACATGGTCTACTGACTCATATCACTTCAGATGAAAAAAAAAACAACAAACAAAAAACTGCTGGTAGTCTTGCTTTTCCCTTCAGGGCAGAAGTGTTTCTGTTCAGCATGCTAACATAAATGTCAAAGGGAACACTAAGGTCAGCCAGCTTGTTTCATATTGTGACCAACAGGAGATTTCATTCTGTATATAAATTTCTAAAACTCCAGAACAGTTTCAGGGAAACATTGGATTTAAAGATTTCATATAAAAACAAAACTGTCATATCTTCTAACAAAAGGGTGGCAAGCAGACTAATTTGAGAAAATAAATAAATAAGGTTAATGCTTCCAATTAATTACTGAATAAGAACTAGTGGAGACAGACTTTCCACTGGGATCGTGAGTTAACCGTTTCAACCATTTTTATTTTCTATGGATTATATTCATAATGCACCAGCAGGATCATGGAAAGAATATGCCATTCAAACACTGACTTTCCCAATATGTTAAGGGATGTATTTCTGCAGGGATCACCATCCCCCACAGAAGAATCTAAGAGCTACAGCAGGAGCACCTGGTCAATCCAGCACCCAAGATCCATGTTTTTGGAGGAATCACAGCTGACGGACTAGAGCTTTTGCTATCAAGGGCCTGCCATTCCTCTCATGCTCAGTTTGCATCATGTTTATATCTCCTGACAGCTGTGCACAGCGAGCAGTTACTATAGGCATTATATTTGCAGTTGCTTAGGCTGTGGTTAATAAGATCTTGGTCTGCAGTTGCATTAATTTTCATCTTCACAGGCCATCCAGCAAACAGGGTGTTGTTTAATGTGCAGAATTACAGTGAGATTTAAAATTTGCTGAATTCAGTTATTCTTTCTACTTCTCCCTTTTAATAGTACATTGTGCTATTAAAATTTAATAAAATAAAAATATTTATTTTTCTCTGTAAAATAAGTAGTCTTTTGAACCTTGTGACAAAAACCATTTTAAATGCACTGCAGAAATGAAAAAAAAACCCTCCTGACTCTTTGACAATATCCTTTGGCAAACATAACTCAGACACTCACATTGACAAAAAATTTATTTTAATGACTGAATTTACCTTCCTTCCAAAGATCCAGGGTAATAATAGCAATAATAATAATAATAATAATAATAATATCAACAACAGCAACATTAATAATAACAGTAGTACTATTGTTACTTCCACACTATATACAGCATTCTCTTTTTAATTTCAGCTTTTTACATCCTGGTAACATTCTCAAAACCTGACTTCCATTGCACTGACTTCCCATGAAAAGAAACGAAGATTAATTTTGTACATATTAAAAAAAAAAAAAAAAGACTAAAGGCTTAAGTGGTTTCAAATATCCATTACTGTTAAGTGACACTGACTGTTGTTTTTTCCTGCAAGTCACAGTGAAAGAAATTAGCCTCTGGCCATGTAGATTTGGTGAAAGCATAGAGTGCCTCAGAGACTATTCTGATGAAGCTCAGCATAACCAGTTATATTTATCCTGGAAAAGAGAAGTCTTCTTTTTATTTTTTTGTCTTAGTAACAATGAAATCTCCTGCTGGAACTGTTGCCAAAAGACAACTATCAGTGTGTATCAACATTTGTTGCTGGGTGCATAGAAAGGATATATAAGTAATGCACCCAGTTGTTGCATTTAGTGTTAAATTATTTGTATTATTATGATCTACACTGAGTTGATGGTCGCATCTCAATCTCATTTTTTCTACAATGATCAATTAAAGTGAATGCTTGTTTATTTAGTTTATTATATTGTTGAGAGCTACCCAGCTCTCAACTGAGATTTAATGGGATCTGAGTCTCTCTTCTCACATTACGTTTGTGTAAAAGCAAATGCAATTTATAGAAGTACACCTAATGGTATCACAGGGTTGCTTCCAGTATACAGCAGTTTCCTATTATACGTAAAAAAAAGGAGCTGTTCTTTACAACATCTTGATGGTAAAGTGGTCTACATTTTTAGCCTGCAAATTGCTTATGTGGGAATTAGGGAACTGGAGCTGTGACAGTTTGTGAGGCACAATGAGAGCTCTAGGAGATCTGCATGAATTGTGGCCTAAAAGTTTGGGAGAGTTACTTTGTGTGTAACATCATCTCTGGGATTCATTTGGGTTGTGATCTACTTTGGCATGGAGAAAGGACAGGAACGGTAATTCTGGATATTAGGACCAAATTAATCAGAGAAATGTGTTTATGTGGTTGATAGAGCTCTGGCAGACCTGTGAAGGATGGCTTCCCACAGGTAAGTAGGTGGACCTCATGTCTGCAGGGCATATTCTCAAGTAGAAGGGAACAGAAATGTCTCTTACTAAAAGTCAGTGGGAGAGTGTGAAACTCCTAGTCTACTATCTGATGCAAGTACTATATTTCTGTAATGCATGAATTTATCAGCAATTTAGAGACAGAATTTAAAATTTTCCTTTACAATTGAAAATGGTTATTTGCTGCTTCTGCAGAGTGGCTGGGCAGGCACATGACACTGAGGCTGGTGGGAGTTTTCCCTCTAGAGGACAGGGTTCTATCTTTCCTGTAGAACAGCTTTTTCTTCTCTCCCAAATGAACTTGCCAACATGATTTTCCTCTTTGTCAGGTGAAATACACTTATAGCACATAAAAGCCTCCTGATGTGTTTCACAATCTGCATTTCTCAAGGCTTTCATCCCCTATCACTCTCTTAGATTGCTTTGGCTGTGAGAAAAAGCAGTCCCATTTCACTTGTTAACAGACGTTCACAGCACATGCTGTAACGCCCATCTTACATGTGTGATGTTTCTTACTAGTTGGATCCTTAGAAAAGGACCTTTTATATTACTCTGTGGAAAAAATCTTATGTCCACTGGTGCTGGTCTGGGCCTACGGCAATTAGAGCACTGTTGTTACAGTCCTGCCACTATACCTGCGCCTTATCTAAAGGCTACGTCTGTTGTCTAAAACATTATAAATTAAACCAATCTATAAAAATCAATAAAGCAGGCATCCTTTCCTATGGCCTGCAAAGACTAATCAGCACATTTGCTTACTTGGTAACCAGCGAGAACCAGTTAACTTTCTGTGGCTCAGTCATTAACGTCAGTCCCAGTGTTTACAGACAATAAAATGTCAATCAACCTTACATTAAATATTGGCGTGTCTACAGTCAATCATCTTGTTTATCCTTTAGTCAGATATATTGAGTACAGCTCCCAATAAACAGGAAATGACAAATTTACCTTCTATCAGGATCCAGTTCGGAATCAATGGCTGAGGTGAAGCTCCAGAAGCTGTAGCAAAGCTACAATTATGATTCTTAAATTTTAATTAAGTATATAGCTAATGGTCTACATTAAATTAGTTTTCTTCTTTTTAGCAATTGTAAGAATCTATTATTCTCTTCCAAACAAAGCTATGAAAATACAGATCTTCAATAAAGGTCTTAATACTTTTCCATTCATCAGATATTGAATTATTTCTTGAATTTTCTACATCTTCATGTATTAAACTGAATAATCAATTCTACTGATGATGGAGCCAAAACTCCCTATCAGTGAAATGCTTATGGTAGAATAATATTGCTTTGTCTAAGAGTCTTGCATTTCTACACAAAGTTGAAAAGGCTACTGAGCAAAAGTACTGCTACATCTTGCCAGTAAATTTGATATTGCAAAGATGTTTTCATTCTCATTCTGCAGTTGAATTAGCAGAGCAGAGTGGTGAAGCAGAGAGAAAAAAGCATTTGGTTGATAGGGTTCACGTGTGACACATTTTCTTCATCCTCTAAATTGCCTGTCAAATTAAAGAGCAAGTCTGAAAACTTCTGTAATTATCTAAACTATTATCTCTAACAAAGATTTACATGTCTTCCTACTGTGCTAAAGAAGGGCAGTTTCAAGTCATTAAGCTTAAAACCTTCTGAAGAGATGCAGTTAACAACATCCCAGAGCAAGACAGCTAGTTACAAACCACTCTAATAAAAATTTCAAGCAGAAGTCTAAGGTTTACTTAAACTGTATAGACACTGAAATATTCTGATCTAACCCTCTAAAATCATTACCACTTCCTCTCCCAACCTCATCATATTAAATTGATGATTTATGAAAGTCAAAATCTTTCTTAGTGAAGGGTTTTTTTCCCATGGTGTATATTATACTTCATGTGTATTAAAACACTGATTAGTCAAGCACCAAAATATTAGATATAGATTTAATAACAACTAAAGGTTTGCAGATATCAGAAGCTAACAATTGACGCTTTTGCCTTTCATTTGTCATAAATACTCTTGAAATTATTCGTAAGATGCAATCCCCTTCCTATAGCTGGAACATAAATACATTTATTATTTCTATAATTTTGTAGTGTTTACTTCAGAAATTGTAGAACACAGCAGGATTTCTGTAGTGAAGTTTATTGGTAATACAAGGCTGTGATTTTTTGTAATTTTCAAGCTTTGTCAGACTCAGTTTTTTTTTTTCTTTTTTTATCTTTTTAAATTCATGTTATTTGTGTAATTAAATTATTTACTTGCTGCAACAGAATCAGAACCTGGCAGATTTTTGGGACTGATTGGTTTATTCAACCTGGATACTGAAATATACCCTGAAGATGATGGCTCATTAAAAGAACAACTTGCAGAAGTAACATTCATAAAGAATTATTTATGAAGAATTTATTGATATCTTTCAGTATCAGTGAAGACAATGTGGGGAAAATTTATTATTAACTCAATTAAAATACTATAAAAACTCTTTTAAATTATGCAATCCAATTCCATGTAAAGTTTTACTATTCTATTAAAACCAGATGCCATAGCAGCATCCTTGATAGTTTAGGAATTGTAAAACATGGCATTATTAATCTACATACATGAATCATGGTTTTGCAGAGAGGGTCATTTGATTAATGGGATGTCAGGAGGAAGCAATATTTTCACTAAAACAATGTTGCAGCACACTGAATCAAGATAGATTTGAATTTTGAATCAGAATTTTATTATTTTTTTCTGGTGACAAAAACACCAAATATTCCTGATTAAAATTAATGATGATTTATTAAATAAGTGAAGGTTACCTAATTGCAACTTCAGTTTAAAGAATGCCTGAATTGCCTAATTAAAGATTTTATGCCTCTTGCTTATAAGACAACTGCTTATGCATTGCTGCTTTACCACTCTGATTGCTCTTCTTAAAGTTCAGTAAATTACTGGATCTCAGAAGGCATCCAGACCACAGCATATGCAGGTGAGCCTTCCTTTGCTATTGAAGCACACAAGGAATTGGTTTTGCTCTGAAGAAATGGAAGTGTTTTGCAAACAATGACGTCTCCATGGTTATCCATGGAGTGCTACCTTTGTTCTTGCTAATGTAAATATATACACCATGTTATTTCAAAGCATGCACATAGCATTTTGAGGCCACTAAAAAGCCCAAAACCAAAATAATGGGCAGAAGAATATAGCATAGCAAGATAAATATGTAGTTAAACAGTAATCGTAGTACACTGCACAATAAAGACAATCAGAGAATAAATCTCTAGATGGTTCTAAGTTGGTTTGGGCTCAATCAAAATGATGTTTTTCCATTTCAGTTGAAATACTTTTTAAATGAATTGCAAATAGGAAGCAATTCTTTTTTTCCCAATCAAAATTACTATCAACTTTTCAAAAGGAAGAAGTCAGATTTGCAAGAAGGTATATTCCATCAGACAGGTTGTTTTGTCAAGTCTTTCTCTCCACTGTCAATAGATTTCCAGATCCCTACTTGTATCTCTGGTCATATTTATCAAAATATTTTGTCTTGCCCTGTACTGATACATACATTTGAATGAAAATGGTTCATAGGCAAAAGTCTCATATTAATATTTATCTAACCTGTCCATGTATGAGCAACAGTTTAAAGTATGAATCTCCACTATCACATACACAAACTTATGAAGTGCAGAGAAAAAATGCACATATTTTGCTGTTTTGGATTTTTTATTTTCATGAGGAAACAGGAACACCAAAGTAATTTGTGAGTTGTTTACTAATGTTTGACCCTGTGGAATCTAGAGTTTCATTGCAACATTTCTCACAAAAGTACAATCTGAAGCTAGCCTTATGTCATGGCTGTGGTGTCCTCAATAGCTTTGATGAGCTCTTCAGAGAGATTTCCCGGCCAACTCATCCACTACTATGGGAAAATGTCCATTGTGAAACACATTTTGCAGTCCCCCACAAGCAGGGTCAAACTCAGTAACACTGTCAGGTGGTGCACATGGTGTAACTGGTCAACAAAGACAAATCCATTGTGGAATCATTTTGACGCCAAGTGCAGTGCTTCATGTTCAGATTTAATGGAAAAAAGGGAACAGCAGCAGTTTTGGTGCCCAACCTCCAATGTGTAATGTGGGATCCTTGGGATCTTTATTCTGATTATGTATTTCTACTGCACCATTTAATTCAAAATCCCAGTGGATGTGTTTAGATAATACATATATAGAAGTACGGCTGCCCTGGCTGCCAAAACAGTAATTTCATTTTACAGCTTCACTTCTCTCTGGATGCTTGTTAAGAAGCTGAACCCTGTAATTCCTTCACTTCCTCTAAGAAAGGGGAGAACATAGGAAGGTAGTCAGAGAGGAAAACAAGAGGAGAATAAGAAGCAAGATAAAGATCACATCAGATTAGGAAAAGCATTCTAATACTGAAAAATTATGAAATTTAGTTGCCAACATGAACCAATCTTTTCCAATAAGCAATGAAACATATGCCTTTTTAGAATTTCCAAGAGGTTTTAAAAACACTGTACTCTGGTGTTAAAAGTATACTAGTAACCAAATTCCCTTCCAAGGATTTAATTGGGTTACTTGTTTTTATAACAATAGTATCCAGCTGACAAAAATGTGTCAGCTTCCTATCCTCTCCATTCTCTTCATCATTTGTGTCTATGACATTGTGTCTAGTGGTATGTGTGTTTACTAACACCTGCTGGAATGAAGCTGCCCTTGCCAGTAGCTGTGATTAAAGTCTGATTAACAAGGAAAGATGTTTCTGAAAATAGATGAAGCTCTGGAGATCCAAAGCAAAAGTTGCAGATTCCTCTGTCAGCTCGACTGGACTTAACTCAGCATACATAATACAGCTTCCTAATATATCTCTTTAGACTTCCAGTGAGGTTTATATCATTTGACTGTTTAGCACATGTTCTTTTAAGTAATGATGTCATACCTATTTATTAATATAATCTGCAGTGAAAATGTCCATGTCAATGAGTACTTTCAAATGAAATTTGTGATCAATTTTATATCTTAGAAAACAATATACAACACTGTCATTTGTAATATGCATCTTTAATGAATGCTATTTGTCTCTTTCATATCCACTCAGTTGCTGTGATGGGAAATAAGGGTAGATTTGGAGAATACCCAGGTGTTTCTCCAGTTATATCTCCCTATATATCAATTTTGTATATGTACAAAAGTGGAGAACTTAATCTGCCTTCACTGGCTACATAGAAATCAGTAACATATCTTTTTGAAGACACTCTCTGAATAGAGCCACTGTGATAGATCTGGGACAATCACGTCTAATATCACTGTCATTCTTATGTCTAAAACTTTTATTTAAAGTTTTGAGATGTAGGCATAAGTTTTAGACATAGCCACAACTGATCATCCTCTCAACCATGACTGCTAGACAGAGCTTTTATCTCACTCCAGAGTACTGCTGCCTGTGGTCTCTAGGCTGTCCACAAGCACCAAAGTGTGTAGAAAATACTGAAAGGTGCCTCCTAAACCAACAGCCAGGTCCTATGCTTTTTGTTGAAAGGAAATAGTGAAAATGGATTTGGGCAGATGGATTTGATTTACTCTTAGACACCTTACCAGGTCTGGAATCATAAATTTTGCAAGAAGACCTTTGCGACATCCAACTTCCTTGGTCCTGTCGGGTAAAGCAAAGGCAAATGGCTTAGATCAACAGCTACAACATCAGAGCCAGTGGACCTGAAATTCAGTCAATGGAGAGGTCAAGAGCCTAGACAGAGCAAGACTGAAAATGTGTAAAGGCAGACCACAGGGGAAGATGCCAAGGGGCATCCTAGTTCCTATTTTTCCCTATGTGTACCTTCATGGAGTCCTACACTTTGCCTACTGTTGGCTACTTTAACAAAAGGTTCCTCAACAGGAAAGGGTCTTGGTTAAGTTCAATAATTATATGTGTGCCCTCAGAGCAAGTAATGGAGATTATAATTAAAATTTGTGGTTTATAATATCCCAAAGGAATCCACTTGGAAAACATATCACATTTTGCTCTGTATACTGTATCATAGTTGAATGCAAATAAATATATGCAAGGGGGTAGACCTTGGTTTCCATTTAGAGAAGGAAGCTGATAGATGTAAAGACATAAAGATGACAAAGACTGATGGTGGAAAAGTAATAAGTTACATGTGTATATGATATGAAAGATAATGAGATTATTTGAAATCTATCAGTACAGATTATAAAAACATGCATGCAGACCTTATGGGAGTTCAATCTTAAAAATCTTATAGATAGGATTAGAATTTTCTCCCCAGCTTGAATTTTGGAAAATAACATAGAATAACAATAACCATTTTAAATTGTCTCATTGCTCTCATCTGAAGTGGCTTTAGAAAATGAAATTGAGAGCTAAAGGACTGAAGTGCCTCAAGATACCACTTTAATGTTGCTGTCTGAATACTAGTCACATTGTCCAAATCCACGGCCATGGTCTATTCTCTGAAAAAAAAACCTTATTTTCTATGCAATTTAGAGGCAGTAAGTGCTACTTTCTCAGACTATCTGAATGACCTTCTTTCAAGTGAACTTGGTGAAGTGGCACACATGTTTTGCGTGTTCCCTTGCATTTCTTAGGGAAAATAAAGAAAACCTGTAGCTATGAGTTTTAGTTGCAGATTTTATGTGTGCTGAAAAGGAAAGATGGCTGAATCATCAACCCACAGTGAGCAGAAGAAAATACACTTTCCAATGAGAGAGATTTGATTTTTTTCATTGTATTTTTCTTTTGTACTCTCAAAGCTGCACATTCTTTTCTTTAGGGCTTAACCTCTATGTGTGCTTATTAGTCTGAGAGAGAACACACATTTAATTAGTGTTTGCTATATCTCTTTTCCCATTTGGTGGGTTTCTGGGTATTATTCAGAAATATGAGGTCAGCCACTAATACTGGCAATGCCAAAACCCCCCAACTTAGTGCTGTTGAGTATCTTTCTGTCTCTGCTGGCTAAAGTCTCCCTCTATCCTTGCTCACCATATTCCTACAGAATATGGGCTAGTCTCCATGACAGTTTATGCTTTCAGGTGTTTTTTTCCATAAAAGACAGAGGAGGACAGTATCCTTGTTTAACTCCATATACATTTCCATATGAAGCCTGTTTTCTGGCACATACAGCATGTATATGACAACACATTCTATCTTTATATACTTATATGCAGTTATATAAAAGATGCTTAAATAGAAAAAGACAATTAAAATTATGTGTGGAAATCAGATCCAAAGTAGGAGTATGGCTTGACTATGAAATCAAGACCCTCCAAAATGTCTATGTTGCATGAGTCAAGTTTGAATATGTTCCTTACAGGTTTACCACAAAGGTAGTGATAGGGAAATGGACAATTTTCTTAGGCTCATGGTTTGGTTTTGTTTTCATTTTGCACAGAAGCTCTCAAAAACAAAAAAATGGAGAAAAGAGGCATGTTCATTTTCATTGCGTTGCTGGCTTAGGAAAGCCAGGAAAGCCTTATGGAGCCATGATTGTTCTTTTTTGAGTTAAGCTTTACTCTCAGCACTTTCTTCCATTTTCTGGGTTTATCTGTTTGTTGGAAAATATAGGTGCAGCTATGGATGCTGTAAAGGAGTTAATAACAGCAGGGCTATTGAGCCTGCTGCGTGTGAGACAGAGGAGATCACAACTCTTGCTTTCAGAATTATTTTGGATACACTATAGGGAAAAAGTGACTGACTGAAGATATGACCTTTGGCTGAAGACTAGAAACAATGCACGAGTTCTTTGAAACTATAACTGTACTGCCTTTCATATTCAAGTTAACTGAGATATTGCATAATATATTATGTCATGTAGACAGCCCCAAGGTGAGAATTTCTTCTAATATACCTTAAGATAAATTACTCTTCAACATCATTTCTAAGTAGCCTTCATTTCCTTATTAAAGCAGTAACAGTTCCCCTGCTCTTAAACCAGAAAATCAAAGTGGGAATTTTTTGCTAGGGTTATAATACTGTAATCTCTTTAGAGTACCCTTTTCAGATAAAAGTTTGTAAAGATCATGCTTATGAATGGCTGCTTTCAATTACAGAATTAAAACCTCAGCATCAGACATTCTGGTTGCTCAAAAAACCACCAGGTTTCAATTATTTCTCTGAATAATTTAGAAATTCCAGTGTAGTCCTACAGGAGAGAGTTTTCTGAATTAAAAGGCCAACAAGAATAGCAGTAGCCGCTGATGTTAAAAAGAAAAATCAATAACTTACATAAGCACATTCTGGGAAATGTTTTGTTTATATATTGTTTCCCCTGTGTGTGTGCAGCCCTTTTGTTTGCTTTCCAGGTTAGCCGATGTTATAAAGTTGATTAGTTTGCTTGCTTGCTTTTGTAAAAGATAAGAAATAATAAACTGAAAACAAACAAACAAACAAGCAGAACCAAGTAGAAAATGTGCAAGAGATGATAATTTATACCACTCTTCTTACTCTGCTGTCAGAAAGAAGTACACTTCAGAAATAATAGAAAATATTTGCTTTTATTTCCAGACACAGTCACAGACACAAGCAGAGAGACCAATGTTTTTGTTCTCACAGCTCATATGGGCCTACAGAGAAACAAGCATCCACCTATTCAGAGCACATTCATGGTAAGTCAAAACTTTTAGACTGTCAGACTCCCTTAACATTACATTGTAGTTTATTTTACAGTATCTCATCCTCCCAGAAGAGGCAGAGCACATGCTCATACTCTCAGTCCTCCAAGGAAGTACAGCAGAGCTGCCAGATAAAGTCATGAGTCCCTCCTGGAAGTGACACCCCGGGCAGATGGCAGAGCAGCTGTGCCAATGTATGCTTCTCTATATCACACTGCCCCCCAGTGCTTTCAGTGGTATTAAAATATCTTCTCATTTTTACCACTGAGGTGAATATTACCCACTCAAGCAGCCAGTCAGAGCATGATATTGTTTGCTTGTAAAATACCTGGATCTATATCAGACACAGTCTAGACTAAAGTAAAGCAGTTTTGTGAGCTGTAAGCACAGCACATTGATGCAGCAAAACTTAAGTGGCCTTGCATGTGCCTTATCACATCCTTTCTGTAGCCCTCCACTCATGCTTGCTACTTTGTTCAGAAGGTCCCTGGAGAATTAAGTTTGAGAGAGAGAGAGGAAAATGAGGAAATGAGATTAGGAGTGGGAAAATGTCAACGTGAAGTTCAGTTTCCTTTTTCTTGTTCAAGAAGTGAAGAATTTGGGACAGATCCCGTTCCTACCAAGGCCAATGACAAATTGTCCATTGACTTTAATGAGAACATGGCTGATTTGCTTGGGTTTTATTGTTTCTTATTTTCTAACTTCATCGTGTGGCTGGCCAGAAAGTTTGGGTTTGGTTTCAACTCCTGATAATAGCTTTCATACTATTAATTTAATACAGATAAATCCCTTTCAATCCTATATGCTCATAAAATTCAGCCTGACTCAAACTGATTGTATGGAGTCTGAAAGCAAATCTCACAGTCAGGAATCAAGCTGTAGTACATTTCTGTGGCATATTCCTTCTTTCTACTTTTAAATGGCTCCATTAAGAAGAAAAGGATTTTAAAGGGTGATCCAGGACAACTATAGCAATTGCTACCTTATACTTAGTTGGCTTCAGAAACAATTCATTTCTAATGGTTTTGGGTTCCTGGTTGGGCTGAATTCAAAGTGATAAACATCACAATGGACAGGTGAGATTTTGGGGAAAATAGCAAAGAGAAATTAGGCTTATTTTGTAGACAAAGCAAACTAGACAAACAAATCTGTTCTGGTTGGTGGGTGGAAGCCAGGAGTTTTTCTGACAGTCATGTAAACTACAAAACCCCTCATCTATTTCATTACTAAAGTTAATATAAAAGCAGAATTTTACTCAATCCTTCAGAAACTCTCCTTGGAGTTAACTAGGTATATGGATATAGAGGTATAGAGGGACAGACAGATAAAAAGAAAAAGATATATTGACAGGACTATTGAAAATCAATTATGGGAATTTAAATGTGCTTAGAGAAGTTAGTTCAGTTTAGAAAATCTGCTGTAATTCATAAGCCACTTCTCACTCTACTTTTTTGGTTTTGATAATGGCACTAGCAATACTTGCAGCTTTTTAGACTAAATTCTGAGAGAAAATGTCTTTATGTGAGTCTACTCTTACTCTTAGTCATTATTTTTCTGCTTACTGGTCTGTTTTCAGTTTGCCATCTGTAAAGCAAGGTTTATTTCCTTCCTATTCCTATAACCAATTTCCAGCAAATTCCACAGATTGTTTTGAAAATAGGTAAATAGACACTACTAGTGTTGGTTTCATTTTTACCTCACACTTAGACAATCAGACACTGCTGTGGGCCTCAGGGCATGAAAGCCTAGCAAGCTGGGCTTCTGCTGTTTCAGAACTTGTGGGGTTACTTTGGGCATATTACACAGTAATACTGAGCTTGAAAAGAAAAACACAATTCCAAGTCTTGCCAGCATGACATAAATTAAACTAAACAACAGTTTCACTTTCTTTCATCATTTAATCCTTATGTCTCAACTACTAGTGACACAGCTGAAGAATGTCAAACAATGACATTCATCCCCTCACATTGCAAAGGAAATATAAGATCTGTGTCCTGAGTGTTGACTGGTTATAAAATTTCTCCTGATGAGCACTCTGGTTTTGCAATATAGGGTTAACTTATAAGCATTTGAATAATTGAGAGATGAGGACTATCAGAACACAGCTAGTCTTTTTTTAGTAAAATTTTTACATATGGGTGGTCAAACTTTCAACAGTATTTTCACTTGCTCATCTGGTATTATACATCTATCTGTATGGATAGCAGATTTGAAAGTGGACACAAAGGAAGCATGTCTGAGAAGCAGGTTTACTTAAAGTCTTGCATTATGACAATGAACATCATCTTCTCTGACATATGGGGAAACTCCGACACATCTGGGCTCTTTTTCTTTTCTTCTGTCTTTCTGCAGGAGTTTGTGGCCACAAAATTACTTGTACTGGAGAGAATGAACAAAAAATCTGGTAGCAGGTCTTGTGGCTTCAGTTCTCAATTAAGATTTCTTTTGGAAGAAAATCCAAAGACTGTCACTAGTGTCATGGGAGAACATTTGTGTACAGCAACAGCACAAACCTATGAGCAGTTCTGTGTCTATGTGTTATTTTGGCCTACATGGCTGATTGTTTCCTTGGATGGGGTCTTAGATTTTTCAAAAGTAATGAAGAAAATCCCACAGGCAAAAAGCTTTTAACATGTGCTTTACTTGAACATCTACAGCTTAAGGTGAGTGGCTGCAGGTCATTGGTACCAAATGAGTCCTTCAGGCAATCAGCAGAGCAAAAAGACCCACAGTACTGCCCTCCAGTGAGCAGTAATCACTGCCCCACTCTTGTGAAGAAAACCAGGAAAGAGTAAAACAACCCAAGTTCTGAAATACAGAAACAGATGAAGCAAGAAAACAAATCTACTTGATGAAGGCAAGGAATGTTGGCCGCTGTTAACAAGTCACAGAGAGAAGGGAGAGAAGCAGAAAGAAACAACACAAATAAGATTGACATTGAAAAGAAAGAGAGAAATTACCCTATTTGTCAAATAAAAATGATAAAATAATATGAATGAAAAGAAGCAGATATAATCCTGTAAACATAATGAGGAAGTAGTAAATGAATAATAAAGCCAGCTACAAAGAGCCAATTGTGTCTTCTGTTCTGATCTGGTGCCTAAAAAGCTTTCCAGGAAAGTACTCAACATTCTCTTACGAAAGCACATAGCAGTTCTGTGAAAGAGGATAATTTATTTGCAGGTTATGGTGTTATTTGTAAGAGGGGTCTCAGAAAAGCCTTGTATTTTCCATTACTGAAAATGAAATAAAGAGAACGTTTTGTTTAATTCTTGCATGTGCAAAAAAGGAGAAGATTGGGACTGGCAAAATGGAAGTGCCTATGCTAAAAACATAGTATCCAACTTATTTCCACTGTTTCTTTAGATCATATTATTTGGCTTAAATTTATTTTCATCAACAGTGCCACAACTTTAAAAATGTGTGAATTGTTGTCCAAATAGTTTCAAGGTTTGATTTTGCCACTTGCACTGGTGTTCAAAATTTTACAATCCACAGATGATTTAACTGGACCTACTAAACCACTGAGAGGTGTGAAATATAATGCTATAAGCATAACCCTAATAAAAAAACCCTGGTCTTTATTTAAACGGCTTAGGAAAGGTATATTATTAGGAAAAGCAACCCAGAATTTTAATTCCCTTTTTCTTAGCATGAAAACTAGCCAGTGTGCCTTACATTCAATTTAACATTTTCTTCTAAATTAATTTCTTCTGAGCTTCATTTATTTGGTCCTTTGGGGCACTGTCAAAACACATTGCAAAGCATTGCATTTTAGCCTGGTCATTATGGCACTTTTTTTTTCCCAATAATTTAACTTAAACAAATTGGCATGTCTCCTTACTAAGAGCTTCTTGAAGTTTTAGTTACAAAAACTTTTTGTCTCCTCAAAGAGGCCTTGCCACTAGATACAATTTATCCCGCTTCCCTTCTACTCTAGTGGGTGCAGAATGCTCAGTGTATGCACTCAATTATCACATAGTCTGACTACATGAAAAATCCTATTATCATCAAAGGATATCATATTGCAGGAGGGCAACAGCAGAAAAAGTATTTATCCTCTGAAAAGAAAATGAGATCATAAAGGTATGTGACACAATTCTGTTACCTAATTCCATAAGAATTTCTTGTACTTGATGTTCTCTTTGAAACCCATGTAGCACTATTTTTCTTATGGGGACTAAAGTAAAGTGTAGTATGAGCCATTCTCAGACCCATGCTAGCTACCTAAGCTTTAACTCACTTCTACACAAGCTCATAAGGTGCTCTTCTAAATAAAAAAAAAGATGCTGACAGGGTAATTTTATTCATTGCCTTCAGAGAACAAATGGCAGAAGTTAACCTGCTAGGGAATATTTGTCGATGGTGAATATTAGTTGTAAATTCTCTTTTATTTCAAATTCTGAAATACAGGATATGTTGTTAGTGTCAGAACAAACACATTTAGGTTGAACTATCAGAGCTGCTGCTTTTACCTGCAGGAAAATGTTCAATGCAGGTAGCAGATGAGAAAGACCCTTCCAGAATTCAAGCAACTGTGGCACCAAGGTGCTTGGTAAGGGCTGGGGACAACACAGAATCTGTCATATACTGACAGGAACATGCTCTGCTGACCTTCGGTGTTCCCAACCTGAAACACCTGTCAACTTGTACAAGTGTATTCAATTTGAGTCCTTATCATGAGGAGAACCTTTTTGTAACCCTTGGTAGAAAAAAATAAAAAACATTACAAAATCTTCTGGAACTGAAACATTTTTAAGATTGTTCTCTTTGTATCCTAGAACCTAGGGCTGTTCAGATCTTCAGCCTTTAGTCTCTTCCTGATTCAGAGCAAAACTTCACCTCAGTAGAAACAGTTTCTTCACAGACCCCATGGCATGCTGCAATACCTATATGAAAATAGCAGTAAAAACTGAGGCAGCTAGATATTTTTCTGCTCCATGACCATGCTTCTTGCATGGTCTGTTCCACTGTGAACATGGTCTTAGCTTTTCTACATAAAGTACGGCTTAATACTAAAATAGACCATAGTTGTTTCTGAAGTTACGGATGTTTTTGTGCCAGAAAAGACAGGAAAAATGTTATCAGTGGGCTATTTTTGCCACATAAAAGTTCTGTCTATTATTGTCGCAAAGAAAATATTCCAAGCATGGCTATAGATCCATCCCAGAATCAAAGAATCACCAGATAACTCAGGTTAAGAGGGACATCAGGAGTCCTGTAGTCCAATCTCCTGCTCAAAGCAGAATCATCTTTGAGACCAGATCAGGTTAATCAGGACTTTATCCAGCTATGTCTTGAACACCCACAAAAAATGGAGACAGCACAACTTCTCTGAGCGACCACTTGGCCTTTCTCAGGGTCCAAATCTGCTCTGAAACCTACCCAGCAGTGAAGACAAAAGACAGCTGTGCTGATGCTGCTGTGTGTTTCATGTGCTGCCGTTCCATTTACCCCGTGTCCTTTCAGTGATCAAGGCCATGCTGTTCCTGCAGTGCCCAACAGTTACCTCTCCAGCTATGGAGATAATTCCTCTATATGTTAATCCACTCACTGATGGCATCCAAATTCCAGCTCTGATAGCTGTTCCATTGCTCAAAAGAACAACAGGCAAGAAGAAATCCTACCAGGAAAAGCTATGGAGTTTATTTGGCAAAGATTTTAGAGCATATGGGTGAGATGAAAGAAGGCACAGCTGGTTTCAATTTTCTGTAGTGGAATTTAGCATTCAAAAGTATGGCAAACATTGGTAGAAAGAACAATTTCAAACTCAGTTTGGCATCAAACAGATGGATGGCACAGATTTGGGTCAATATACTTGCTTCAAACTCAAAACACAACTCAAATTTTCATTATCCATAAAAAAAGCAGCCCACCTGCACTCATTTGTTGGTTTTAGTTCTAATCACAGCAATTTATGGAGCTTTCATTTACTATTAATGTTCATATGCTCTTGCAGACAAGTGCTAATACTTCCATTTTACAACAGAAAATTAAATGGACCTAAAATTTAAATCACTGTATTTTCTTAACTGTAAATAGGAATGGAGATATTTCCCCTCAAGGAATTCACACAGAAAATATACATTTTGGTTCACAGAATGCTGCTTAAAAGTAGATGAAGGATAGCACCTCAGGGCTTTTTTTTTTTTTTTACACAGAATTATGGTTATTTGTGACAGGCATGGAAAGGTTATTTTTGTGTGAATGACTGATTGTTTCCAAGTAACATTCTACTGCTTAGGAGGATAGAGGCAGTGGGGCTGTATACGATTTTCTGAGAGCAGACAGATGGAGAAAAATTATCTAATAACTATCTTTATGCCACTGAACTCAGTAAAGTTCATTTATATCTTTTCCAGCTTCTCTGAGTATACCTATCTACTTACCTTATTATCTTTTTCACAAGCTACCCAGCCTACATCAGAGAGGGGGGGAAAAAATAAATAACGTTCCTTCAGTACTAACAAATACAGAAACATATCCTGCAACATCCAGTGTGGAACATCTTCTGGCTGTTGTGGAAGATTCTCACTAATTGAAGAAATACAGATGGTTCTATGATGGTTCACAACATCTGAATAAAAGATTATGGAAATTCTTGGTAACAATCTACCAGAACTTCCCACAAAAGCCGTGTGAGGTGGAGGAAATTCAGAGATGACACCTGCTTTAAGATTTATTGCTCCTAGGTAGGTAGGCAGTATACATTTTCCTTCAAAGTCTTGTTATTGTCAATCTCAATCTTTCCACTTCTGAAAAAAACTTCACTACCTCCCCCGCCTTGGGGAGGTAAATCTCTGTTTGTTTCCATCCAAAGCTTTCCTCTTTGTCACCACCAGGCCACTTTTCTAGCTGTCAGGCTGATTTTGCTATGGATTGCTGATAAGTGTGGGTTTCCCATAGTGCAGATTGATAGTGAAATACAGCACATGCAGCTGCCATTTCTCCAGGGCAGCTGCAATCTCCTGTTCATTGGTCACAATCCTGCTCTACATCCCAAGGCTTCAGACAGTTCTTCTTCCTCACTGGGAAAGCAGCCTGCAGGAGACTGCAACACCTGGTGTCCCAGTTTTGCTATGACTGCTCAGTATTTTCAAATCTCCTTGCTGCCCTGCAAGAGGAATGGAAAATGCCTCTCAAGCAGGATGAATCCAGGAGAGAAAGAGGGCTTCAATTCTGACTCAGGAGAGCACAGACACAATTACTATTTGCTCCAGCTTAGTTTTTTTTCAGTCAGCTATATATATAAAAATGAAATACACATAAAAGAGTTCATGCTGTCTGCAAAAGACCCTCAAGTAGTTCAGATGAAACATTTGTGAGGAGGGAGAGTACTCTTCATGCCTTGTAATTGATTCAAACTGCAAATGCAGAAGGGTGAAATACAATGTGACATTTATAAAAGCTTTACTGTTACTTGTGTGTTCATTTCATGTGCTTAAAGAAATGTGCTAACTTTAATAGTTTGTAATTAAATCTCTTACTTCACTTTATTTTTATGTTAATGTGTAATTACTCATATGTTTTACAGCCAAAGGAAAATTTCAAACATTTTTAGAAAAATCCACATTATGTAATCAAACATAACATTAACACACATATCCTTTCATATTAGCCATCCAGTGCTCATAGTTATTCTAGGTAATTACCTTGTGGGAGCTTTCCAGAAAAGCGGGTACGTGAACAAAAATTATTTCATTCCTAGCACACAAATGGTTAACCACAGCCTTGGAGCAAGAGAAAGGGCTTTAAGATGAGTTATGAAGGAGAAAGTATGTGGCAACACTGGCTCTCTCTTCTGAAGAGTGGGAAGGGTTTGTATGTACGGCTTCTGACTCAACATCACCTTGTTTGGTTTAGTGCTGGTGAGGATTTCCATGTAGGAAAAGCCTCTTCAGCTCCTTGTAGTGGTCTAATTCCAGACCTGGCAGCCCACCGGCTTGCTGGGTCACGGCAGTGGAGGAAAGAAATCTCTGCTTTAAAGACATAACCACAGTTACTTCTGAGCTCCACTCCGATGTGTGCCACTGCATGGACTTGATACAATGCCTTCACTATACAGCCTTCCACTGAAGGAGTGGGATAAAACAAACTGCTTGTATACAACTGTAAAAATCCAGGTGCTTTGGGAGCTGCTCTCTCATAAATGCCCACAACTGGCAAATCAAGTAGTGAGAGGGATCACAGATACAGTAAAATTTTAAGTTCTGAATTACTGGCTATTGAGCTATCTTCTCATCCTTACAGTTTGCAGGAACTCAAGCTGTGTTTAGTAACTTGACATGGTATTTAAAGGATTTATAGTATGTAATTACTACTGTATAATATATAGTTACTCTAGTATTTAAGAACTTAATATGTGCTTGCATTCTTTGTTTCCTTAGAATGGCCCCCTATTTAATCTTTGTTTATTTTCTTTTGAAAGGTTAAAGCCATGCTAACATCAGTAAGTAATTATATTCATACCTCAAAGAGAGAAATGAAATATATTTCTATCATCTCTCTTGGTATGGCATCTGCAGATACAGGAAGGCATTCTTTAGTCATTAAGGACATTATGCAAATAATGTCTAACTATACATGTAAAGTTCTGCATATAAAGTACATATGTGTGTGTACTGTCATTTAATGGATAATGCTGTATGTGAAGCTCAGCAGCATTTACAACCCTTTGTCGCATTTGTCCACTTCTACTGTATTTTCTTTCACCTCAAATACTGCCAAGCAGTTTCCATCTCAGTCATTTGGGATTTAAAAAATTAATTATTCATTCCTTCCTTTTCTGGGTGTTCTGTCATACTTTTAATTGTTTTCATCAGCTCCCTCTAGCAAACCAGGTGCTTCAGCATCTGGAAGGTGTCAAGCAACACCACAAAACTGAGAAAAAAATTATTCTGCCAAGAATGAGGACCTTGAAACTTGTTGCCATGGCTAGATGTTTATATTTACCCTTACAGAACTGCAATCCTTGATTTGCTGTTAAAAATTATTCTTTTTTAGTGAAAATGAAAAATAGTAGAATTCCTATTTTTTTTAAAATAATATTTCTCCTCACCCTACTTAAGTAAGCTGCAACTTCTGTTAACTCACTGAAAGTTACATTGCTGAATGTTGGTTTGTTTTTTAGGGGAGGGGAGTTGTTTGTTTATTTGGGGGTTTTATGAAGAAGAAAAGAGGAAGAAAATTGAAGAATGAAGTTAGCAAGTCTTCTAGATAAAATAGAGGCGTGAAAAGAAAAAAATAACCACTGTATTTGAAGTTCTATTACTACTTTGAAACATGATTTCTTGAAAGATCAAAGAATATTTTTTCTCTAGATGTCTTTATATTATTCCCTTATTTAATACTTGAAATGTTTTTTAGTGTACGTAGTACAGTGGGGAATCTGAGACAAAAATCAGTTATTATTTCACTTTGCCTGAAATGATGTTATTTTGTTCTGGACTTACACTTTAAGAAGTATCACTGATGGACTCTCCAGGGACCTCTAGGGAAAAGGTCTTATCATTATGTGTTGTAAATAGGCCGTAAAGCTTTTTTGTAGGTTTTTCCTTTTCTTCAGTATCTTGCCTTTTGGCAGATACATGACATTCTTTCACTGCCAAATTCCACTTTGCTAAAAATTACTAAGAGACAAAAATTGCCATCAGAAGCACGTGAAAGGCAGGGATTTTCTTTTTCAGTGTGAAGGCAAGTTGGCTTGAAATGGATTCCAGATCAGACAGCTATGCTTTCACTGAAAAGTATATACTTTCACTATTTTTTTTCCCACAAAGAGCATTTCCTACAGAAAATTATATCTTGCCTTCTGAATGCTTTAACATGTCTCAAGTACTTCAAAGAGAAAGAGATCAAGTCAATATTCTCCCTCACGTGTATTTATTACAACTTACATTTAGATTTCAGAACCATTCCTTGTTAGCAATACGCAGGGATATCCACCACTTTCCACAGCAGTCAGGCACAGAGGGTGGCAGGAAAAGGGTGCCACTGCCCCACTGGTGCTGCCTGGGCAGGCAGAAGAGGTCTGGCTGCTTTGGAGTGCCTTGTCTGCCCTCGGCCCCTTCCCTTCATTGGAATTCAGCGGGTCACTTCAGCAGATCCCAGAGCTCCAGCACGTTGTAGGAGACCTGGCTTCCTCTCGGTGCCAGCTGCAGGCACAAGGGCTCACACAAGCCTCGATGGTGCCAGTAACAGCAGCAGAAATGGAGATGAGTATTAGTAATGGTGCACCTCAGTCCTTGCCTGCAGCTGCATTTTTTCACATCTGGAGCCAAACTCCAATCCACCACACATCTTGAGAGGAATACTATGGAAAGAACAGAATAAAGTTAGAAACAAGGCAGGCCCAGGAGCTCCTTTTCAAATTTTTCTTAATATAGCTCCCACTTCAGCAAGCTGTGTTTGGGTTTTCTGTTTATTCTTTTGCTCTGACTGGGATAAATTGCTCTTTATTGGTATCGTCCATTGATTAGCAGAGAGTGTTAATGAAATGTTGATTGGTTTTAGCCTGAAGCAGGTTTTAGCATGTTATGGATCATTTAATCAGCACAAGATCTATTTGTTTACTCCTTTGTGGGTCTTTGTGGGGATTGTTTTGGGGTTTTCTGTTTGTTTTTCCTCTGGCATGCTGTAAATGAATCACGGGACCATTTTTATATTAATAATACTGTTTGTTGTTGTATCAGTGGCAGGCAAATCTGACTGATATTTATTTTAGAATGAAAAAGATGGCAAAAAAGAAAGCAAACAAAGAAAAATAGATACCAAATGTTTGTTTTAAAGGAGGAAGGGAAAGTATCTTTCTATATTTATGCAACTCGAGCTCTGTTTACAAATTAAATGGAATATTTGTTGTTCTTGATAGGTAACTCTTTAATGATGACATATTTTCAACACCTTCCTGAAAAATGCAGTAAAATAGCTTAGCATTTCAGAAACGAAGGCAAGAGTCATTGTGGAAGAAAGGTAGAAAAAGAAAGGAAGAAAAAGAAAACATACTCCTGGAAGGCATAGTCTGGTAACAAAATATGTGCTAATAAGTGCTAATAGAACTAATTAAGTGATAATATCTTTAATTATCAGGAAAGAAGTGGAGAAAGTAGGAAAATTTTTACTTTATCTTAATTTTCTAATTCATTTTATTATAACACCTCAATGTCCAACACTGAAATTACTTGGTATTGGATGTAGCAGGATTTACATAGACCCTTCCTGCAGGCCAAAACCTGCTCCTTGGCAGGTGGAAGCAGGAGCTCCCCCATCTCCAGAGCTCGATGACAGCCACAGGAACTTTACCTGAAGGTTCCAGCATATGGTTTTTTTATCTTTTAAGGAATCTCAGTTCTTTTTCCCAAGTGTCTTTTGAGTGAGCAATTTCTGGGCCTTTAAATGTGGCATAAACATAGAGCTGCCATTTTCAGATGTATGTGCCTGCTTGCTTTCGAATGTAGGAAAAACGCTTGGAAATTCATAATTTTCTTCTTGTTTTAATATTTATAGGGTCTGTTGCTGAATCGTTAGCTTTGCTTCTAATAAGGTTGCAAGAATTACTTAGTATCCAGTGGATTTTGAGGCACCTTTCAAATTATAGAAAGCTCTACTTCATATTTTTCTTTATTCAATTGAATGGAAAAGGGAGAAATTGTTTTCTTCTTTTTTTTTTATTTTCTAAATAGGAAATATTGCTTCATTGTTCTATCTATTCCTTTAAACCGCCTCAACAAATATTTGCAGGTAATACCAGAGAAGCATGGTATTGAATTTTTCCACAGGAAAAAGTATCTGATCATGCACCTTCGTAGTGATTCCACCCAGCGAGCTGCTCTGAGTCACTGAGATGAAAGCTATGGAAAGTAATTTGGATTATTATGTAGTCTCTCAACTGGCTGATGTTATGGAAAACTTCTTTGTCATCTCTAGTTAAGGCAGAGATGTGAAATATGACCAGTATTTATATCTCTGCACATACATACATATATATATATACTTACATATACATATAAGCGTACAGATAATTATAAAGGTGTTCTCTGATACGTAATCTGTCCTTTTTTTTCACCTTTGTATAACATTTTGAAATAATATCAAGTGCTTGTGCATTGTGAAACCATCACTGTTGACCTGAGAGGTGGCTCATAAGCTTTCCCAGGCTGTCAGCAGGATGTGGATGGAAAAGGCACATGAAATGCCTTGTCCTTGGTTTGCAGCAGATGGGTCCTGCTGCAAACCAAGCTGAACACATGGGGAAGCTTGCACTGGTGCCAGAGGGGCAGGCACAGAGGTGCAAGGAGATGTGAGGGGTGCCATGCCCACTTTGAGCTGAACCTCTTCACTGACCCTGCCACTGGGTTCTGGATCCTCCTTGACTACAAAGCTGCCTGATAAGAAGTTGGTCAGCTCTCAGCTCATAACAGATAGCTTCAATTTCAAAATAGTTTAAGGGTCATAGCAAAATACACAGCTGCACACATGCACCAAAAGTCTTCCACAACTCATTCAGTTGTAGCTCTACTCAATTACTACCAGATCACATCACATTACTGCCAGATCCATCACAGTCACGGCAAGAATGGCTGCCAGCACATTTCTGCCTTAAGAATAATCTGAGGGGTTTTTGCTTTTTGTTTTGTTTTGGGGGTTTTTTTTGGTTGTTTTTTTTTTTTTAATGAAAGCTTATTCATTATAATCCATATGTAATAGGAAGAAAAACCTTTGACTTTCACTTGCAGCGTGTTTCTTTAATGGAATTGATATCCATTCCCAAGATATGTTTGTCTTGTGTATCGATCCTGCAACTCCAGCTTATATTTTATTTTATTGCTTCAGCTCCACGGTCCTCTAAGTCATTCCTACATAAAAATGTCAGAGATTCAAATTATCCTGATTAGGCTTTAAAGAGATTAGGGATAAAATAGAAAAACTATTTATATAAGCGTTATACACACACACACACACACACACGACATTGGTAGTGTAAGGACATAGAGAGTTATAAAACCACCCTGCATGGCTGGCATGAGCAATCCAGTTCAGTGCTGAAATCAAAAGGTGAAACGCTTGAACTGAAGTAGAAGAAAGATAAGTAAGTATTTGCAAGGATAGGGATGGATAGGATAGGATAGGATAGGATAGGATAGGATAGGATAGGATAGGATAGGATAGGATAGGATAGGATAGGATAGGATAGGATAGGATAGGATAGGATAGGATAGGATAGGATGGGAACTTCTACAATTTTGTTTTTTTTCTTTTAGATACAATGTTTTTCAAGCTTTTCCAAATGTTTTTTTCCTTATTGTTTGGAATTACGTGTTTGATATATCTTGGGTAAAAAAACTATTTTACAGTTGGGAAAATAAAATTTTGGAAAATAAAAATTATGGAAAATAAAATTTCCATAATTATGCTAAATAAATCTGATATAGCTCTTTAAAATTACAGTAATATATTAGTATACACAACTTGCATTTTGTGTAATGTAATTTATGATTAGCTGAAATCCAGGAACTTAAAAGAAAAAAAGACACAGGATAAAAATCTACTGGAAAGAGGATGAGAAAGCCAAATGGTGCTAAAATCTATTGCATTTATATTGGAAGATATCCAGATATCCATTAAATATCTGAGCTCTTGTGCTTCCTATATATAGATTTCTGTCTTATAAATGCCCATCATTTTTTCTCTGCTCCTTAACAGTATATGTTCTCCAGGCTAACTACTAAAAAATAAAATAAATTCAAGAAATAACAATTAAATTTCCTTCTAGTGGAAATAAAGGAGAGAGAATGTCCNTATATATATATGTTCTCCAGGCTAACTACTAAAAAATAAAATAAATTCAAGAAATAACAATTAAATTTCCTTCTAGTGGAAATAAAGGAGAGAGAATGTCCTTCAGGAAAAATCTTCCTGAGGCATCCGTATTTCTACCAAGAGAAGTTGAGAAATGTGAATTTATAAGCAAAACTTCCTGGTGAAAATTTATCTGTCCTATTCTTCCTCTTTAATCATTATTTTTTTCTATTGTGAATTCCCAGGATGTTTATTCCTGCCTGTGCTTCCCAGATGGCTGTGTCAGACCACTCAGATTTTGTGGGGACTTCTGTACAGGCTAATGGGTGTTTGGTGGTGAAAGATTTTGTTCCCAAATCCAAATATGTGTGGTGTAGCAGTGACAAGGCACTTCAGCAGAACCAGGACTGGGGCCAGCAGTGTGCCAGACAAGGTGACATTTCAGAGGACAGGAAATGTGCATTGTTTCATCTATTTATTCATGTCACAGCACAAGTCACCTTGTCTTACCTACGAGTCCGTAGGTGTCCATGTTACATTTCATTTACTTTGTCAGCTGTTACCATTTGACACTTATGCAGAGAGGGTGAATTTTGTGTCCTTTGTTCAGCATCTTCCCTTACAAATTTTGAGTGCAAGCACCATATTTTATATGGTCTTTCTGAGAAAAGAGCAATCACAAAAATCTCCTCTATAGCCTTCAATCCCTTCAATTTTTAATAGGCTTTTAACTTTATTTTGTGTAACGTGGAAGGGATTTACTTTTGCTCAGAAATGCTCTCTGCTCATTTCATACATTTTACACTCAGTGTTCAGTAAGTCAGTCACAGCCTCTGCTTTAAAGCAAGTCTGCCTTCAGAAACACTAACCCACCAGGTCATTAGCAATTCAGTGAATCTTTCTGGCACATGCATTATAAAATCCTCAGGGCATTTCAGTATTATCTCAGACAAAAAATCAACCAAATAAACCAAAAAAACTAACCCAACTTCACAGTCTTTCCTTCCAAATTTCACTTATTCCTACCTAACAATGTCAGGAGAATCAAAAATAGTCAGTTCACCTTTCTGCAGAAGAAAAAAGAGGAGTAAGATTTATCCTATATCTAACATGGAATCGATTTTGTATCTATTCCAAAATGTATATATAGCACTTTTATTTTCCAGATATTCTCAAGTCTTAACTAAAGTCCAATAGAGTAGTAGAACTGAAGAAAAGTGCCCAGATCTATTAGGATCTTAATATAATTTCAGGAAAGGTATCAAATTCCTTGAGTTATGTCATAACAGTTCCTAGTGCAAATACTTGAATAATAATGTGCTTTTTTATACAGGGTGATCCTATTACTCAAATACTTCAGTGTTTCTTACTAAAATAATTTTCACACACATGAGGAAGGCCAGATAATTCTTAGTCTAACCATGAACCAACCAAAGAACTTTTCCTTCAGGCTAATACATGATAATTCATACCTCTACATACAAGTATGTATTATGAAACTCCATGAGAAGTCCCTTTGTAATATTTTGAAGTTGAATTCTGAACATTGGTATTCTGTGTATGACATAAAAGCAGGAGGTAACCTTCCAACCACTGGTATTGGAAAGGGAGTCCTGGTAACATCCTGGTGAAAAAAATTCTTTTCTCTCAGGTGCATTTGCCTTGCAAAAATGTGAAGGCAAAGGCTGGGTTTAATCATGAGAATACATGAAGTTTTGTCAGCAACCCCATCACCAAAGGTTCATGTTCTGCTCTAATTCTCATTGGCTGTGTTTTCCAAGCTAGAGGACCATATCTCATGTTAAGGTCACCTTGGTCAGGTCAGCTCTACCTCCACCTACCTTGTCCAGGGTAAATCAGAAGGTGATGGGCAGAGCTGCTCCACGTCCTTCCCAGGGAATTGGTAACCATTCACACAACATCCCCCAACCTGAAAAGACATGGCACTTACCTTTTAATTCTTATATTACCAAAGAACTGCAATTACTCAAAGATGGCTAGTTATATCCACAAATTTATATTCCCACATTCTTCAGTCTTAAAAGGAGTTCATTCTTTCCCTTCTTTTTTCTGTATTTTCCATTCCACCAGTAGTTAATACTGCAGAAATATTTAGTCACATTTTCGTCATGAAACACAAATTTTGAGTGGTAGAATACTAACCTGAATAAAGCAAAATCTTGCTTTTTCTCCCCTATTCAGGGCAATGTAGAATAATTAGAAGTTATAATTTACATTAATGCCCATTGTAACACAGTGTTATTATCCATAAAGGTTTCTGAAAAGTGGTTTGGTCATCTGCTTCCCCCCTGCCTTCGGCTCTGCTAGACTGGCTTACAAGAACCTACTTTTCTAAATAGGTCTTTTTTTTTTCCTCACAAGGCAACCATTACTATTTTACAAAAAACCCTCAGAAGGGGGCTGCTGGAATTTCTCCATCAGCAGACCAAATGAAAGAGCACAGCCTAAAAAGTTTATCATACTGAGTGCGGTGCCTGGAGACACATTGAGAAAACCCACTGGGGTAATAGTAATCACAATAGGAGGTACTGCAGTTTTGTAACAGAAAGAAAGGACCTATAAACAGCATGGGTTAACCATGAATTAAAACACATTTTTTTTTTGCCTATTCGATGTTTAAGATCCAATTAGATTTGGGTCTAGTATGTGATTACTCTCCTTTTTCTTCTTCCGGATAAAAGATGCGGTAATTTTTCTGAAATAATTAGGACTAGTCATCACCACAGCACCAAGGGTGTGATCAATGTCCCACAGTGCCCTCCATCCCACACAGAGAACATATCAACATCCAAAGAAAAATAAATATTTCTTCATCATTAATACATGTTTTTACGTTTTTGTGTTTTTTTTTTTTATGGTAGTGTAAGCTTCTGGAAGCCCTCCAAATATTTCAGACTTTGTGGGAAAATTAGTTTTTAAGAGAAGCTATTCTCTATGGTTCTGTGCAAAAGCACCGTAAAAGAATATTATCACAGTTCTCATCTATAAAGAAGTATCTGATATCAAAATCTCTGAATCTGGCTAACCAGGAAATATTGGTACAAAGTTTAAACATGCTGTCTTCCCATGATATCACTGACCTGTTGGATCTTTCTTTTTTTTTTTTTTTTTTTTTTTTTTTTTTTTTTTTTTTTTAATTGTGTAGGAAACTGTGTTATTGAACAGGCTTCCCTTTCCATGACATTTCTGACGGTGTCAGCTGACTTCTAGTATCAATGTTCTTGTGAGGCTTTGTGGATTACCTAGGGTACTTGGTACCAACCCAACTCCACCTCTGAATTCGAAGCTGACTGCCGTTGGCCCTTCTCTCTGAGAGCTCAGGACTTTGTGCTCTTGCTGTTATTTTATTTCTCTCAGGTCATCATCATCGGATTTTTTTCTACCTCATGTAGACCACTGGCTCCTATAGGTTTCTAAAATCACTCTGATCAACTCATTGGACGGATTTTGTTGGGGTTTTTTGTTGTTGTTGGTTTTTGGTTTTTTTGGGTTTTTTTTTTTGCAGGTGGAGTAGGAGGAAGTGGTGTTGTCTTGCTGTTTCAAGAAGTTTTATTTATTGAAAATAAAACTTATATGGGAAAGAAAGCTGGTTTTGTATACATATTCTTTTATGTAGCACTCACCCATCTTTTGCAAAGTTGCCCAAAAAAGTGCAAAGTCCTAGGGGACAGATTAATTTTCATTGCTATTTTATACCTGTGGAATCTCTGATGGTGTCTCTTTTTAAGATTATGGCAGTACCCATACAAGTCAACATAATTATTTCTAAATAATTTATATAGAATACTTCAGAATAACTTGTCACTATTATTTCAGTAGTTGATTTTCATTGCCTCTCAACAACTGCCATACTGCCTTTGAGTCATGCATGGAAATAAAAGGTTATAAAATTAAATTAATATTCTTTAGAATATCCTTGTTAACACAATACTAGATTTTTCAAATTTTCCATGTTTTTGCTCACTAAAACACAGAATTCTTATGTTTCTTTATATATTATGTTATTAGTTCCTGGAGTGAGATTCTTAAATAGTTGCCATAGTTCTTTTCTTTGTGGTAGATAAAACAATCCAAAAATGCAAATGCTATTCAAACCATGCTCTCTGCAATATTTTCTGAATCCTCCTGGGTGAAAGGCTGTTGTGTGAGTAAGTCTGTCATCATTACCTGTCTCCAAAGTAAGGATGCAGAAGATGTTCTTAGCCAGCAGTCTGATTATGCCAAATGCCAAAATAATTGACAAATTGAAATGAGATTTGCTCCTGGCCTTCTATCAATCAGACAATGAGAATTGCATCCTTTGAGCAAACAATGTTGTAGGCAATTTGCATGGAAATTAGATATTTTTAAAGCATTTTAAGCTGTTTTACTATTCATAAGAAAGCATAGTACAAAAGAAATGATAGAAAAACACTGTCCCTGCATGAGAATATTGTGAGTGTGGTGTTTCAGAGACATATCATGCAGAAACAAGTGATGATTTCCTGATGGGCAAAGATATCAAAGGATGTATGAGGAAAAATGTAAGACTAGGCAATCTAGATATAAGATTAAAATTATTTAACTATTATGCCAGAGACATGATAGACTAAATTAATAGTTAAATATTAATGTAAAGCATGTAATTTGAACAACTAGTGTTATTCAGACAGCAAATTAAAAGAGACTGAGCTATTTGTGTTCTATCTGTCACGATGGGTGTACTAAAACATGTTCCAGATTACTAAAAGAATTCGCTAATGAAATGTCAATGATCATAGCATTGTCTTTGAATATTCTGTAACAAAAAAGTAAATAAAGAAAATTGAAGAGTGGAGCTGTCTTTAGAAAAGATAGAAAATTAGGAGTTTGTGACTTGAAGATATAATCAGGTTAATTTTGACCTCTACAAAAAATATTGAAACAAAGAGGTAAATTCTGAAAATGCAGAAGGAAAGCAATGAAATGCTTCAATGAAATGGTCAATCTGGAACAGAAAACAAGCAAATCACATCTGGTAAATCTCAGAAGCAATCTGTAGAAATGATGTTTAGATGGAAGCACTGCAGCACAGATCCAGTGACTGGACAAACCTTCCTGACAAAGTATCAGTGTACCAGAATAGAAGGATGTGCAAGTGAAATTCTCCAGAGGGTAATATTTCATTAATAAGCAGGATGAAAGAATAGAGATTGTACTAATTGCATTTGTAGATGCATCCAAGCTGGAAATGGCTGCTGAAAGATGATCTCAAATTCAAAATGAGTTTGTCAAACTGCAGACTGAAAAAAACAAAATTCAACCCGTAGAATATCCTGTGCTTCTGCAGAAATAGTTGCTCATGCAGGATTTGGAATACCTAGCTAAACAGTAGAAAATATCCTGAGTGTAATAGCAACTCATATTTAAACATGAACTGACAGTATTATATGCTGCAATATTGTGTTACAGCAATAAGGAGATCCCATAGAGGGATTTATACACAGGAGTACATCTATATCACAATCAATAATCCTTTCCTTATACGGCTTTGGGAAGGTCTCAGCTGGAGCACCTTGTCTATATTCATCACTTTGAGATAGAGACAAACCAGATGGGAAGGCATCAATCTGGATGGGCAATGTCCATCAGAAGATGGAAATCAATTATCATGAGTCTAGAAAGTCTGATGGCATGAAGAAAGGACAAAGAATCTGTGGTTTGAACAATATCTAGAGGAAAGCAAGAACAGACTTTTAAACTTCTAAGATGCACCAGTAAACATGAAGCGTGGGTAAATACTGTAAGGATTTCCTGGGGGAGGTCTAGTACTTCCTTATCAGTAGATTTTTAGCACCAGCTTTCAGCCTTTCTCAGGCCTCTGATTCCAGTTTGATCATAAACTGGCATGCATATTTCTGCTGTCCTCCATCTGTTGATCCTCATTACATAGAATACAACAGATAAATGTTTATACCACTTTGAATAATTGATTCTCAATAATTCTTTCAATAATTTCATTCACAGGAAAGCAAATCTCAGAATTTATCCCTGTACCTGACCACTACAGGAAGCTCACTTGAATACCATAGCATTTGGAATCAGGATTTCACCTACGCCTTGGATACCAAGTAGTAAAATTTGGCTATGGTGAAAATAGAATGAAATTTCATTGAATGAATTAGTTCTGTCTTCTCCTGGATTTAAGTTATTCATTCTTAATCCGTGAAGATAATACAAAAGCATAAAATAATAAAGTATGGAAGAAGGTTTTCCAATTACTGCTTGAGCTCTTGCACAGCTCTCAGCTTACTGGGAGCCAAATAAGGCAATCAAGTGTTATGGGACAGTTAAGTCTCAGCTGTAATTGTTTTCATAACACTGATGACAGGAATATGACCAATTGATGCTTCCTCTAGTCTGAAATCATACTGGTACATACCATGGTTAGGTATAATGCTGTAATGAAATGTCATATATTTTCCAGTTCTGAAGACTGTTGGGAATAAACCTTACAAAATCTGATACTTGTAAGAACCTTCTGTCTACTGATTAGCAAGAAATCTAACATATCTTTGGCAGTTAAGAGAATGTCAGTTTTAGAAAAAAACCCAAATATATAGGAATATGTACTATAGGATAAGTTTTAGGAAGTAGAAAATGATACAGTTCCATACCATATAAATACATGTCTTTTTATTTAATTAAAACAGTTTGATAGAATTCTCCATCGCCTTAAAGGTCATAGTCAGATAGCTGATGCAGTGAGAATCTGATACAAAGCCAAATAGTGCAAAGAAAGCTAGCAGAAAATGATGCATAAAGGTGACTCATGCATCATAAAACACAAGGTGAAGGAGTTAAACAAGAAAATTTTCTGAATGCATTGAACAGGTAAAATATCTTCAAGATGAATTTTCTCAAAATGAATAACAGTAAACATTGTTAAATATAACTAGGGAATTTTAGCCTAAAAGCTATCCTGTATCAGAACTCATTTAGGAAAACAAAGCACTGTGTATTTTCCTATGGCAATAACCTGTGGCTATTTCTGCATTCTCTTTTGATATTCTGCTGAGATTTCTGTCTGTAAACACCTCTAACTGTTATTTACCTCAGCAAAATCTTTAGTTTTGAATATAGAACATTTAGAACTATGGATCTACATATGCCTTAACTGTACTTAAAACATTTCAAAATAGACAGAGTTTTGTAAAAGCAAAAAAGTATATTCAGTACCACCCATTTATGGTTTTTTCTGGTTATTTCAGGAATATTTTTAACTTAAATTTTCTGTTGATCGCTGAAAGCTTTGTTACCCTTAACCTTTGCAGAGGTGGAAGGTGATGACAATGTAACAGCTCTGAACTCTACATGGCATTCGATGGCACTCTACCCATATAGTTTATCTCCTGTCCACCTGACAAATAATTGAAGCCCTATATCATGCTTCAGAGTCATGTGCCAGAGGTAGAAATAATTGACAATCAATTCTCTAAATGAATTGAGTGCATTTCATAAGCCCATATGGATCAGAAGTAAAAACACACTAACTGACAAATCTGGTGAATGGTTTAAAATAGCAGGAAGGGGAAAGATTAAATCTGCATTCTATCACGCATCAACTTATGTTGACGCTGGTTTCTCAAGAAATGTCAGGACACTTTCATTTTATCTGACTTTTTCTCACATATTTTGGCAGAAGTTCTGGAAGAAATTACATCAACCAAATCTAATTGAAAATACCATCATAAAATTGATATTTCGAGCTCATCTGATGACCTAGTAGTTGCAATACATTGGAAAAACCATCTATGTTGAGGGTTCAAACTTTATAACCAGAACACTGTAAAATATTGATCAGCCTAATAATTCCTCAGCTGTTCAGCAAAGATGGTTGCACGCACTCATAAAATCTTCAGATACAGATGGTTTCAGATCACTCAGTGGTGAAAAATGAAGCAACTCCCCTTTCTTAACCCCCAAGCCTCCTGCCACAGGTTGCCTGACTATACAAAAACAGGAACGAAATACAGAGTTTTAGGTTTGCCTTTAATCAAAAGACTAGTTGATTCTTTTGCAGAAAAGGGTAGAAAGTATCCAATTTGCTGCCTTCACAGTGGTTTCTATGCCCTCAAGTTGGATGTTAACTTGACAGTGGGAGACAGTGGGCTAGATGTTCCTGATGACAGAACTGCTACCAAAGGAAACAGTTTCTGTTCCCAGTGGCTAATTCAATATGGAAACTTCCTGCCTTCTTCTGCTCATTTTTCCGATTTCCCTTGTCACAGATCTCAATATCTTTAGCTGCTACACTTGAGAAACTACAGAGCATAGAAATACTTGTAGGTGATTCTTCTTAATGCCTGAAGATTTCAAGGAGAGCAAGGGGAAGGGGAAGGGGAAGGGAAAAGACATGCTTCCTGTTTTGTTTTGATTTCAATTCGAGCATGATTCATTCTTACTGTCAAATTGAAGGCAGTTTTCAAAAGATACATTTCATGAGTCACTGGATTAATTTCATTAACTTCACTTTGCATTAACTAGATAGTTTATGTCAAAATGTCAAAATAATATTGCTTCACTATGCGAGCTTGATGAAATGCTTCAATTTAAAGTCTCTGAGCCCTTCAAGAGAGCCAGCAAAATAAAGAATAGAGTAGATCTCTCTATAAATGTGTCATATTCAACTGAAGAAATAGAGGAACTAACATTTACAATTAATGGCACCTTTTACATCTCACTTTTGAATGCATTTTATTCTAATGGAGACAGAAAAGAATTAGAAGAAAATGTCTGGGGTTTTGAGTGGTGTGAAAAACAGTTGAGAGGTCTCCTGGTAGTATTTCTCAATGTTTCTCAATAGCTTCTGATTTTCACACCTAGATTCTCTCTATCTTGTGGGAATCACTGTTTTATTCTTTGTTAAATGTGTTTTCAACATCAAGGTTGAAGAGAAAACATATCTCAATACATGAGTAGGTTCAAATGCATCTCTGTACATGGTTACAATAAATGCACCTACTTTAACTTTTTTCTTTAAGACCCTAAATCCAAGAACTCTCAGGGTCTTTGAATATTTGGAGTTGACACCATTTAGGTATTACTGTGATCTTGTTTTTACATTCCTAGTGTTTTGTCATATTTTAAAATTCTAAATACATGAAAAATTAATCTTGAAAAATTTTGGTCAATTTCTTGTCTATTATATTTTTGAGAGGCTGCTGAGCTCATCATATTTGAATTAATGTTTGCTTTTTATTTTAATATGATCAGAAGGGCTCCAGAAGGAACAGATAAATAATAAGGACAGACAGTTTGCTGAGCATCTGCCAATAATTTGATTGCTAAGAAGAAATAAAATAGTACTCAAGAGGAGACTGACTGTGCCCCCAAAGATATTTGAATTGAATTCATATTTTTCAGGTGCTTACTGCAGAAGATAAACTCTGTTCTCCCTATAAATGTTCCTAGAAGATTTCTAACTTTCATATGTTTTTTTTCTAAATTCATTGTGCATGGAAGGAGTGGTTTTTAAATATAGAGTCTGTGATCCTAAAGCTGTCTGGTGTAGGCAGAGATGAGCTGCTGCTGGTGGGGTGACAGCACCAAATCAGGTTTTGACTGCTGTTCTGGTGCCACTTCTTTCTCCCCACAGTAACAGATGTTCAGAATTCCTTTATACTTCCCTTCCTCCTTTGTGTTTCCCCCACAGTCATTTCTGTGCACGCCATTTGCAAGCTCTGTGAACACTCACATTACCTCAGGCAATCATTATCCAGACACCTTTGCCAAGGCCGGGCTTTATAAGCACCCCCAAAATGGTCCTCTTTTAAGAGAAAAGATGAGAACAGGCCCAGTGATACATATATTCCTCTCTGCTTGAGCAGCCTGTTCTTGCCACTTTGCTATCTCTTATTTTCAAATATTGATAGGCTTAGAACAAATGTCATGCTTCAGTGACTTACTTCAAGTGTTATTTTAGGGTCCAAGTCTTTTGTTTTCTGTGTTTGTGCAATGTTTTAGTTGATTTCCTAAACTCAGGCTTTTTTGCATTTGTCCAGTTTAACTGATAAATTTTGTTTTTTTGATAGCTGTCAGGGTAACGACTAAATAATGTGCATGAAAGGGTATTATCTGGCTTGCAATATTCCATAATTCTTGTAGTGCTAAGGATAGAAATGGAAATTATATCCTAAAGGATGCTGTGAGTCTACCTGATCATCTTTTGCCCGGTCTGGTGGCATTCTAAGGGCTATTTTGACCACTGCTCTGCCAAAAGAAAACTTGCTTCCTGGTCTGACACTGTTCGGCCTGGAATGGGTTTCCATGGAACATCCCCTGGCTCCAGAAACATCCAGAGTTGTTCAGAGCTAGCACAGATTAAAAGTCATTAATCCCTCTTTACGTAAGGGGCTGACCTTGAGCTAGGTAAATTGAGGTTTTTCTATTTAAATTAACTGCTTTGGGAATAATCTGAGCAATGCTATTTCCACTTTTCCCACAAAATTTTATGTAAAACAATGGAGTGTGCTGAACATTTGAATTGTGCATCAAAGTGGCAAGGACCAGGAAGCCCCTAGTAAGTCAGCAGGAACATCATTACTTACAAGACTTAAAAGACACTTACTTGCTTAAAAAGTAAGTAAAAAAAAGAAAGGCATAAAATCATATAATCAGTGCTAATCTCCGAATGCCTTGTGTAGTGATGTATAGCTGAATGGAAAAGAGACCAGATGTACAAAAGTGTCCTTTTAATCCAACCTATTATTACTTGAGACTGATCAAAACCAGAATATTCCTGAAAATTTATTTCAGCTATGAATTGTCAGTGCACAGTGATAATCAAAATCAATAACCATAACATTATGTCCCAAAAGGAGGAGTGTCTCAAAATAGCAGAACTGATTTCTCAAACATTTATATCAAAATTAAGATGTGTTTCTTTTCTACATGCATTAGTGTAAATGTGACTCTTTTAACTACGGATTTCCACAAACACAGAATTTCATTCATGACATCAGTGATAAAATTCTCATTTCTTTCTTAGAATTGCACCCAGTATTTTGAAACAGCAGTCAAAAATTCTCAAACTATCAAATCAATTACTGCTTTCACAAATGTACTCCTCTGTTTCCAAAACAAGACTTAGTTTGCATAAATAGTTTCTTCCATTAAAAACAAAAAGGCACATGTCCCAAATTGAAAAGCATCTTTCTTTCAGCCTGGACTCATATGTTGGTTTAATATGGTGACTATAATAACTAATTAGAACAAAGCAGTAATATTGTTTAAGAGTAAAAAGTGAAATTTCCCATGCTGTTTTGCTTGCGATCCATATTAATAGTTTTTACTCTGTATATTTGGCCAAAACTGTGCTTACAGTTTATTTATTTCTCCTCGAAAGCACTTTTTCACTTCACCAGTGAAACAGGGGTGATATCTAACAGAAATAATTGAGCCTGGCTAGCATTCATTTCCACAAAGCTTAAGCTAGTGAGCAAGGAATTAGGATATTTACAGCTGACTAAATATTTTACAATATTTTGGGATAATGGGGCATGGTGTAACATATAAATGCTGGAACATTGATCTGTAGTTTTTGGCCACCCAAATATTTTGTAATTTGCCTATTGGAATAGAAAATAATCTGCTAATGTGTTTTTAAGAGAATGCAGAATAAAAATGAGCACAAATTCTATTCAGTACCACAGAAACTTTTATCTCTGAAATATGTCCAAAGCTCTTTCTTAACCTAAGCAGGCTTATATGTCATTTGCGTGTAGAAGATAATGCAGTAGTGCATCTGTTACTCTTTCTTACCTAAAAATTATTTCCTTGCTTTCAATGGCTGTGAAACTATTTTACTTGAAATTATGATGATCAGTGTAAAACCATCAGATGCTTAGCAACACCAGCATGAAACGATTTCATGACCTGAATTGCTCCATTGGTTGTCAATATAACAGCAAGCCTTAACAGATAGGGATATATAACAGTATTATGTGTTAATTCATTGAAAGTATAGTCCCTTTTTTTATTGCAGGACTAAAAACTACTAAGATTTTTTAAAATGTAACTAATCTATAAGGTTATAATTTCTGCAAACTCATCATCAAAAACTCTTAGAGACACTAGCTATCTGATGCCTCATTAGCACAGTGCTACACCCAAGCTGAGAGTTCATATGAAAATGCCAAAGGTAAGTGTTAAATGCTGCTTTGGACAGTGGTGAGAACAATTTGGAATACCAGCTTTTGTGGGAGGCAGCATAGAGGGGTCTGCTTGAAGCATCGGTCTTTTGGCAGAAGTGTGGGGACCTCTGGAAGGCCTCAAGAAACTTTCACTGCCTATAAAAAAAGACTGCATCTCTTTTTTTTTCAAGATTCAGTGAGAGTACTCAGTGTGAAAATTTCAGTGATAAGAGCCAAAGTAACCCAGCCTGTTTGCAGAGAGGGAAATGAGGAAATCAGACGACTTCCTGCTGAGCGTGAATTCTGCTAGCACTAACATTTAGGGAATGACTCTCTAGCAGAGCATAGAGCACCTCTTTCCCAATTCAGAGTGGTGCAGCTGTGGGGACCAGGAGCCTTCCCTGGTGTCTCTCAGTCAGCTAACCATCACTGCCTGAGGGACATGCTCTGCTCCCACAGCACAGATCCCTTTCCTGCTGCTTGGCTTTGCTTTCCACTCTGGTTTGGAGTCTTGCGTAGAATGAATAGGATGACTTGGCTTCTTTGACAGCATTAGGAAGGCATTTAAATACCAGCTGGGTGGGTAGGAGAGCATTTACTCCATCCACTTGAATCTTAAAGTCAGCAGCCTCACAAAAGCTTTACCTTTTTCTGAGGTAGCTCTGCGGCAGCTTCAACAGGCATGCTATAGTTTTTCATGATACGGAAACAAAAGGGTAATAAAAGCTCATAACCACAGGACCTGTGTGAATGGGACAAAAAAACACTACAAGGATTAATGTTAGGATTAGTTTTAATATCAGAGGACATAGGAGAGTTATGAATAACTTAGCTGAATTTTCAAATGAATGCTAACCAGGGAGTAGCTTCAAACACTTCTGTGTATCCACAAAGAAAAACACCCTTATTTAAACTGTTTGGAAAGTCATTGGCTTACCCTGCAGGGATACAAAGGCAGAATAACCCAGAGAGGTACCAAGATCATTGCATTCAACAGGAGAAACCATCTTGCCATCCAGGCAGTGCATCCTGTTGTGCACTCTTGTGGCACACTACAAACTGGACCACTTTACTCTGACTTGATCAAGAACAAGAGGTTAAAAATCCAACTGCTTACTATGCTAATACTTTTCAGTTTTGGAGATTTCTTGGCTGTTCCTTTATTACTGTATTTTCCGGCTTTTGAAACAATATGACATATGCAGATAGAGGAACAGTTGGGATTTCCACAATCCTTTCTGGGTTCTGCAAAGATGTTGATTCTTGTGATTTTAGCAGCCTTTCTCCCGCTAAGAAAAGCCCAGTCAACAGTAGACAGATATTAAAAGTTACAAGTCTACTTTTTAAATCTAACACGATTATCTTTTAAGAAAGAGCGTTTCTACAGGGCATCTAGTCTTTTTCACATGGAGGGAACAGACACCAACTTGCTAAATGTCTGTGGCAGAGAAAAATGACTCAATGTTTTCTGCTGCCCTCCTTAGAACAAAACTAATGCTCCTAATCACTTGTTCTTTGGAGGACATCTGTCTTTAAGGCACAGATTGCTGGATTGTTGTCAAATTTTTAGGTTGAATCAATGAATATAAACATACTCACACTTTTCAAAATTTTTCCTTCATTTCATTTTTTAGTATTTTACTGCTGTGCAGCAGTCTCGTAATTTTCATTTTATTTTCTCCAAGTTTTTAAAATGTATGACATTTTTAAACATAATTTCTCTCTGATTCAAGGAAGCTTCTACAGCTTCACAGAGAAAGAAGGATGCAGAAGTTGACAGAGAAGTGTTGTGTGCCTAAAAGCTTGTCATTCTCTAGCTATATTAGTTGCTCTAATAAAATATAATATTTTTCCCCATGAACATTGCTTCATGGGAGAGGCTTATTTTTGAGTTTAAATGCTTGAATCTCTTCAGAGCTGAGATTTTTAGTAGCCATCTGAACCTAATAAGTATTTTCCAGCCCCTTGCTGTACAAAGTCTAATAAAACTTAACATTTTATTAAAATTTAACAGGTCTGGGTGCCTCTGCTCTTGCTTGAACCAGGATGCCTTGTGAGGAATATCCTTTCTGCAGCTTACACTTGTTTTTTACAACTGAGCAGATGGTGTTGTTTCAATACAAAAACTAGCCCTTCCTTTAAAATATTTTTGAAGCTGCATTAAGGATTTGTTGATGTTGTTGCTAAGATTATATTTACTCGGGTACAATCATATGAAATGCAACCATATAACTGCAGAATCAAACTCAGTGAAAACCAGGATATGCTGGAGGTGCACAACAATATTGTCAAACTTGTCATGTTTTTGTTTTCTGTTCAAGTGAGTGCCTCAAAGTATTGTTTTTCCAGTAAAAAGTTAATTTTATGCTATATGGCATCTAATGCTGCTACATTTTCACTTTGGGACTGTAATATTTTAATTTTTTCAGTCTGGTTCCTAGTCATCCTATTTTTTTCTTCTAGAGTTGCCAATTAAACAGTAAAAAAAAAGCTACAAATATTCATTTCAAAATAAATTTATTCCAATCCTTCTTATGAATCTGTTGTATTTGTTTTCCTCTGGTCCCATAGCTGAAATTTATAAGCATGAATGTTTATGTAAAGACAATTTTGAAGTCATTTGGTTGAACACACATTGATGATACACCCTGAATTTGAAAGTAAAAATGTCACGAGTACTTGGTCAGTCATCCAAACAGGAAACAGAAACAAAATTCTGGGCCTGTTGAGAACAACCAACATAGAGAGGCAATAAAAACTAAAAAGGAAGAAATGAATGGAAATTTAGGACTGAAGGCAGCTAAATTCACGTATAAGGTGAAATCAACAGAAAAATAGTTTTTATAATCAATAAATAATAACCCTTGTCATAAGATAAACTCAGCATCAGGCTAGCATCCAGCTAGAATTTAGGATTAGAATTAATTAGAATTTCTGGATAACAGATAAAGGTAAATGAATAATACCCACTTGTGTTATTTGGGAAGTTCACCAACAACTTTTCAATTACAGATTTCAGCTATGGCTATGGCTACTGAGGTGGAATACAGCTGCATTGGGAGCACATGCCTTCCAGGTGGAATTTGATTTAAGTCCCCAGTCAGAGAGAGGTAAAAGGAGGGTCAGAGCATAGAAGGATTGGTTCACCTTCTGAAAGTCTAGCCCCATAATAAATGAAGATATTAGTAAAAGATTAGGAGTAGTCACATGGAAAAAGAAAAAAAATCAAAACAACTTTTTAAAGAGGCTGATTATTACTCACAGGCTGAGGAAGTGTCCCTAGGTGTAAATATGGCTGGAAGATGCTAAGGAAAAACAAAGAAAATGGTCCTTTAACAGGTCTTAAGTTAATTACCTACTATGACTTAACCTAGACAGTAATATTTGAGAAATTCAAATTAGCAGGTGACAAATAAATGTTGTAGAGCAATGAAGTACTGAATGTGTGAGTTTCTTTGACCTGAAAAGATTGTTTGAATGGGCCCTTGTACTCCAAAATTTCCTACTAAGCTGTAGACATTGATATGTAGGAAATTGAGATTCATGAAGATTACATTATTTAGGGGAAGGA
>VXAX01007360.1:82697-96926 GCA_013399835.1 Leptocoma aspasia | reverse complement strand
CCCGCCACAACACCCCCCCCCCCCCCCCCCCCCCAGATCAGAGGTGCCAAACACTTGCTGGATTGCAGCCTCACATGGGCTGTGTCCTGCAGGTCCCTGACAGCCCAATGGCCTTGGCAAGGGCTATTTTTGGCTGTTCCTTCAGCAAATAACAAGAGGAGAAGGCAACAAGGGAAGAAATGAGGATGCAGCCCAATGGTCCTCCAACTATGGCTTCAAGCTGAAAGAGTAAATTTAGCTGGATATGAAAAAAAAAACCTGTGAGGGTGGGCAGGCCCTGGCACAGGGTGCCCACAGCAGCTGTGGCTGCCCCTGGATCCCTGGCAGTGCCCAAGGCCAGGCTGGACGGGGCTTGGAGCAGCCTGGGACAGTGGGAGTTGTCCCTGCCCATGGCAGGGGTGGGATGGAATGAATTTTAATGTCCCTTCCATCCCAAAGCACTCTGTGATTCTATGATCCCATGATATTTGGGATCAGTCCCAAACCCTGATCACTTTCTGAGCAGGGAGAGGATTTGTAGAGCCCCAAGGTGGGATGAGAGGGAATAACACGTGGAAAGTTCTGAGCTCTTTTGCTTTTATGCCACTTGCAGAGGCAGCCTGATGTGTTTATTTCTCAGTGAAGTGCGAAATGCAGCTGTTCCCAAGAACTAATCCTTTCATAAACCAGCTGAAATAGGAACAGTACAGACCCACTAAAGAGAAATATTCTAAACAGTGACTGGGCTGCTCAGATATTGGGTGTTACGGAATGTTTCAGGACTAGAGCAAGCAACCAATTTCTGATTACATTACAGATTTATTGTTGTTACTGTTGTTCTGGTTACCTATAAAATGAACAAGGCGCTTGGAAATGTTGGGAACTGGAGGGATGAGGACCACTGGCAGTGTGAGCATGGGCTGGACCTGCTCTTTGCAGGGAGGCTGCTGGAGCTGGGAGTAAATGGAAGAGCAGAACTGCTCACAAATATCCTGCAGAGCTGTCCCCCATCCCAGCAGGGGCGTGACACCTCAGTGTGGGCAGAATGGTCACGTTCCCCTCAGGTTTCCTCTTCCCAGGCAGTGTAAATCAGTCTCAGGGATGTTTGCTGGTTTATATGGGATTGGTTTCACTGGTGACTGCCCCAGTTTGTGCCCTTTGCTGCTGCTGGGATTCAATTCAGGCTGCTCCCAGCTCTCCCGGCTTTTGGGAACCACCTTTCCTGCAAGGTGAGCTGCTCCCTGGGTGGTTTTTGGGCAGAAGAATCAGCCTGTGTGGCTCTGGCTGCCTGTTCCATGCTGTGCTCCCTTTTCCTGCCCTGCTTGTGCTGTGTTCAGTGGGGCTCATCTGGGCTGTGTCCCCCCAAACCCCTGCCTGAGGGGCTCTTTGGGAGCAGGGAGTGATCCTGGCACCTTTGGAACCACAAGGATGTTCCATTCCCCTTTGTTCCCACTCAGCTCAACCCCCAAAACCAAGGGGGACTTGTCAAGGGTGTTATGAGGACACTGCCCCAACCTCGCTGCCCGTGCAGGACGTGCCACCAGCTTTACTCAGCTACCCAAATCCTGCTCCAGCAGGAGCTCCCGTGGCTCTGAACTCTGTCCTCGTTGCTCTAAATTGTAAAGAACTCATTCTGCTCTCACCAAACCCTTCTGGTGATCGACTGACCCCTGCTCCTGGTGGTTTTGGCCTTCATTCCTCACTGGACAAATGACCCACAGGGTGGTGGCAGTGCTGGGAGCTGAGCTGACCACTCAGCTCCCTGGCACAAATTCTCATTTCAATTCCACCCAAGTGATGATCCCTCTAATTCTCACGTTCCAGGAGAGGATGTCAAGAGGATTCTGAAATCCCCATTCCCTGGCAGGGAAGCTGTCCCTCCCCTGAACCTTGGGAGCTGTAATTACTGTGTTTGACTGGCAGAGATGCCAGTGCTGCAAATCCTGGCTGTACATCTGGATTTCTCCAAGGAACACCATCACTCGAGAGGATCACGGAGAGGGCGGAGAGAGAGGCAGAAAACCAACCTGAGGAGAGGAGCAGCCCTGGCTGCATCCAAAGCTCACTGAAGGAATATTTGATCTGAGAATCACAGAGGTTTCTTGGATCAAGAAAACATCAGACACTGGGCATGAAAGGCAGAGTGCAAGTGCCTGTGCCACATGGGCTCCTGCCCAGCCCACCCTCCCCAGCTGGGCCAGGAGCACCAGCTCTCCCTGGATTTTCCAGTTTTCTTCCTCCAGGAAAAGTCCAAGTCCTGCAGCAGATTGAGTTGGGGTAACTGCCAAGAAGAGAGGCAGAGGCTGTGGGGTTTGGAATTTTTTTCATAATTTTTATTATGGTTCAGACTGTAATAGAGTTTTTTTAATTTTAAGACTGTGGAGAATTTCTGCAATTGCAGAAAACCAAGCGATGGCACAGGAGTAATAATCTAATGGAAGTTGCTTTGTAATATAAATAATAATGCAAGCATGAGCTTGAATTGAACCTTTAAAGATTACCTCCCTTTGGAATCCCCAGGTTTTCTGAATTACATTCATTTTTGTCTTGCAAAAATTGCAGTCAGATGTAAAAAGCCTTGGAGCTCCAGGACTTGGGTGCCTCTTGCTGAGGTGCTTGTGGGAATCCCACAGGGCTACAAACACTTCTCGAAGCTTTGCCTCGATTTTTAAAGATGGAAATTCTTTAGGTGTTTGTGTTGCAGAAGCTGGCAGTGGGTTTAGTGCTTGTGAAAAGCTGCCAGATCCCTTCAAGGCCCTCTCTGACCACTGGGCTCCACTTGCTGCCAAAGCTGAGACAAGAAAATGGCTTTCCTGGTCCTAAACCTGCTTTACTTCACTTTATTTATTGTTTTTAACCCCTGTTCTTGCCAGTTCTTGTGCTGTGAAATTGTCAGCTGCGGTTTCTTCCTCTAATTTCCCATTTTCTGGCATTGCTGGGCCTCTCCTGCAGCACTCCCTGCGAAAAGCTTGCTCAGCTCTGCTGCATTTGGGCAGTTTTTCCCTCCTTTCAGGGCCAGCTTGTGCAGTTGAGGCAGCTGCACCCAGTGAGGTTGGAAACATCAACTCTTCAGCCATCTGAAGAAATAAATGTTTGGTGGTGGTGTGTGCTCTGTTTGCTGATTAAAATGATTTTCTCAGCAATAGAAGCTCTCAGTGTCTCCTCTGATGTGAGGAGGAATAATTAAGTCCTCTCAGTAATGCAAATAAATAATGCCTTTGGAGAGTCCTGCACCATAAATCAGCAGCCGTGTTCCTGAGGTGCCACCTCCTCGTGTCCTGGCGCTGGGTGGTGGCAGCAGGCTCTGGTCACCTGCTGGCCCCTAATGCCACCTGTGATGGCACTGCCTGAAGGCTGTGATGGTGCCCCAGTGTCCCCAGGGCCTGCTTGGCACCTGGCAGGGTTTTATGGAAGCTGTTCATGGGGATTTTGGGCTGTCCCTCCTCCAAACAGCCCTGTCATGGGGAGAAGTGCTGCCAGCCCTCCGTCAGGTCTGAGCTGGCCTGGCCTGACAGAATCCAGGGATATGAACACATAAATACACATTTACATATTTAATACATACATGTTTGTGTAAATAGCACCCTTTCAGGTTTTTTCTTTAGTTTTGTTGTTGTTTAAACTTTGGGAGCCCAGACTGGGCATGTACCGGGTATAAGGGAAGAGTCAAGTGCCTAACAAAGAGATTATCTGGGAAAAACTGAGGGAAATATGAAGAAAGGTGCAACCTTACCACCAATTATTCAGCAGGACATAGCTGTGCATTCTGAACTGTTCCTATTGTGCTTATTTCTTGAATCTTAATTTATTTGCTCTCTGCTCGAGGCTGTTCTCAGCTTTTCTGGGTCAGAGGAGGTGATGGTGCCTCTGTTGCAAAGCATCAGGAGCTCCTAGGAGGGTGCATCGTGGCAGAAGGGAAGTGCCTCCTCCCTGACTGTCGCTGCCTGTGGGTGTGTGACCGATTCTCCCGGCGTGGGGAAGGCTTGGGTGGTTCCAGGCACGAACAGGGGTGGGGGTTTAGAGATGGAGGAAAAATTTCTGCTGGAAACTTGGTATACAGATTTGGGTGAAGATGTTCAGGTGTCCCCCCCTGCCCAGCTGCTCCCTAAATTTGGGGTCCTCTCAAAACTTGAAGGCACGAAGTTTCCACCAGAAATTTTCCTCCAGGAGGAGGAGCTCGGGGTGGGCCCTGAGTGCCCCGCTCCTGCCTCTCCCGGGGCCGGGGGGAATGGGCAGAAAGGGAGCAAATAAACACCTCTGTAAACACCCGAAGGAGCCGCCTGTGGCCGTGCCGAGGCTCCTCCATCCAGCGCCACTCCCGAGGCTGTGTCCCGCTCCCGATGGAGCCGGAGCCGTGCTGGCAGCAGAGTGTCCCCGGTGCTCCGAAGAGCCGCTGTCCCCGGCTGGGGGGACACCTCCCCTGGCGATTTCCCTTGCAAATAGTTAGGCTTTCAAAGCCCGAGACAGAAAGCTGCCTCGTTGACGAGGCCGCCCTACTGCGTGCCAGGGCTTGCGCTGGCGGGTGGGCGCGGGGAGAGCCGCAGGTGACAGTCAGGGTGGCACCGAGGGAAGCCACCCCCGGCCGTGGCTATGGGTGGGTGGCACCCGCAGCCCCTGCCCCACTGCCCCGCGTGGGGTGAGCGGAGTTTCAGTTCTGCCCATGCCGGAGCAGAGGGCGCTGGAGCCCCAGAAAACTCCCGAGGATGCGGCGAGCGGCTCCAGAGCCAGCGGGTCCCGCCGCTCCCAGGGCTGCGGAGCGGATTCTGCGGGATGCAGGCGCTCCTTGAGCTTGGACAGGGATGGGCAGTGCTCCCCCCTCGCTGGGGCTGGCGCTCAGGGTGGTCCCTGTCCCAGGGGTGCCCGTCTCGGCATCCTGGGGCCGGGCAGGGGAGAAGCGGAGGTTGGGGGTGAAGATTTTCCTCCGAGGCATTTTCCCGTCCTCTCCCAGCAGCTCCGCGCACTCCCAGGAGCCCAGACCCCCGCTGGGTTTCTGTCCCTCGGCCACCAGCTCGGGTCAGCGTGTGCTACCGGCCCTCCACGGGACCTCTTGGGTTTCTAGAATCTTTTCCTTGGCATCCTGAAAAGGAAAAGCGCCTTAAAATGCGGGTGATCACCTGCTTATGTATTTGGGATCGACACGAATTAGCACCCTCTTAGCCCCTCCCTGCTGGCTCTCTAACACGTATAAAACCCTCACATTGTTTATTTACCACTTCTATGCGGTAATCGTGGTCCATTGACAGTTTCTCCCCCGTTCCGGCACCCTGGGAGCTGATTTTCGGCTTTTCCACGTTTGTGTTTGGCTGTGCTCTGCTTTCCCCCGATATCTTGGTAAAACAATAGGAGATGGTCTCAAGTTGCTCCAGGCGAAGTTTAGATTGGATTTGAGGGAAAATTGCTTCTCTCGAAGGATATCAGGGACTGGAATAGGCTGCCCAGGGAGGCGGTGAAGTCGCCATCCCTGGAGGGATTTAAAAGTCCTGTGGATGTGGCACTTGGGGACATGGTGGCCCCGGCAGTGCTGGGTGTACGGTTGGACTCGGTGACTTTAGAGGCATTTTCCAACCTAAAAATTCCGCGGTTCTATTTCCTGAGGAACTCTGACTCCTTCACACGCTCCCGTTTGCAGCGAGTGAAAACGTGGCTCCTGCCCGAGCCTCGGGCTGCAGCTGGCCCTGGTTCCCTGGCACTGCCAGCGGTGGGACCCCTCAGGTGTCCCCGGTGCCGCGGTCCCTGGGGCTGCAGCTGCCAGAAGAGCCTGGGAGGCTGCGGGAAGGGGGAAGCGCAGCCCCAGCAGCTGAGCAGAGGTGGGGCAGGTCCCCCCTTCCACAGCCCCGGTGCTGTGTCCCTGTCCGGGTGTGACACGGCTCCGGGGCAGCGGGCTCAGCGCACCCTCAGGGCTTTCGCTGCCTCTAACCCCGATCTTCTCCCATCAGCGAGAGAGAGCAGCTCCCCTTCCCCCCTTTCCTTCCCGTCTGTGCAGTGGGGATCAGCTGAAGGGATTAACTCCTCCTGCTCCTCAGCCTCTCCTCCCTATGCCGTGTGAGCCAACGGAGAGAGTGATCGAGACTCTGTGTGACCACAAGGGATTAATTAAACAGTAAGCCCTAATTACTGAGGCTAAGGCTGACCGACTTACTGTGTCTGTAAAATAGCTGAATACTTAATTTAGACAGGAATGTGGACATAACTTTCACCATTAGCTGAACAAACAAGGAGCACCCGAGCTAAACGGATCGGCTGCCTGATGGATGTGGGGCTTCACCCGGAGCTGTCTCCCGGGCAGCCTTGGGCGCCCTCCGCCTCCTTCTGCCTGGCCACGGATTTTGGGTAAGGGGGAGCTGCTTTCTAAAGCACGAACCTGCCCCAAGGGATTCCCTGCCTGTCAGTGTTACTCAGCTTTCAGGCTGCTTCTCAAAGTCGTTGTCGTTTGCAGTTCACTGCAGGTTTGAAAAAAAACAAATGGGGGAGAGACTGAAAGGCGTAAAAGCAAAGCCAAACCCCAACTCCCAGCGCAAGGCAGTGGAAGTAGGGCAGCCAGCCTCTATTCCTGCCTCTTCCTTAATAACAATAACAGATTCTAGGAAGTGAGAGTTAATCTGTAGCTGCAGAGCTTTTTATTGTGTTTCTCCCTTTCCGTGTGCATTAACCTTTCAGATTTAGAAGGCTGTGCAGTGGGCATTGCTTTTTTAAAAAAAATTCCTATTATCTGTGCTTGCTGCGTGGCTCCTGATCCAGTCCCAGACAGAGTGACAGCCATTCCCCCATTAACTGCAGCTCATTGAGCACTTCATCAGGCCTTGAATTGGTGTCTTAGGTGGACTGGAGGTCCCGAGAGGGTTTGAAGCCTCGCTGAGCACTCTGCAGAGGAGGAGAGAACATCCCAGGATCATGGAACAGCTGAAACAGGGAAAACACGAGCAGAAGAATCTTGATGCCTGTTTTGAGATGGGGGAAATGGTGATTTAAAGGCTGGAGGTGTGGCTGTGTGCCCGGGGGTGTAAAGTGCTCGTGACAAAGCCTTGGGGACCCCCAGGTGTCCTGGCTCTGGTTTCAACACTTGGCCAGCAAACCTCAGCTCTGTAAGAGCACAAACAGCAACACATTGGCCACAGCAACTCCTGTGCTGGCAGGGTTTGCAAAAGGGGCAGAAGTTACCATTGCCCTGGCTTTGTTTCTGTGTGTCACATGTCAGTGAAGGTATCTGCAGCCTCATCCAGGAAAAGTTAATTAAATACCCAACTTTTAAGGTGTCTTGCCTACATTTTTGCATGCATGATCCATTTTAGTTGTGCCATAATGAACTGAAGACCCCATATGGGAAACTGATCCTTGTTTTCTGCCATCTGACCACGTGGCACTAAACCTTATTTCCTTTCCTAGTTAAAGAGGCCAAAACCAACTTGAAAATGGGAGTATTTGGGATGGCTTCAAAGATAGTTCTGGGAACATTTCCCTGTGATGTTTTCCTGCAGAGGTGGTGTGTGAGGTGGGTGCCACCACCCTGGCTCGAGCTGCACCGGCATTTCCAAAGGATGAAGGTGAGCTCTCACTGGCTGCAGCTGCAGAAATCGGTGCTGTCATTGCTCCAGGTTGTTCTCTGCTCCATGGTGATGCCTTCTGGGAGCTGGGCTTGCCCAGCCAGCTGCTTTCAGCTGCTCCAGAGCAAAGGCTCTTTTTTTTAGCGCAAGACAACACCGTAGAGGTTCTCTGTTCCCCCTCCATGCCCTCACTCAGGTGTGTGGCAATAGCCACAGCCTGATGACTGATGTTGCAAACACATTTTGGCCACATTTTTGCAGCTATTGGGTGCAGAAACCTGCATGGCAGCTGCAGGGCTCTATTTTCCCCCTCAATTCCACAGCAACAGCCATCCTCCAGCTGAGGAAGGAGAAGGCTTTGAAATGTGGTGCTCTCCTTGTGTAGTCTTCAGTCTCCAAGTTCTTCAAAACTTTGGAGACCTTTGGGAATCTGGGCTCTCCTGCACTTTGTCTTTGGGCATTTCATCCCAAAACCTGGCAGCTGTGAGCATGGAGGTGTTTCCCTGGCTGTTCATTTCTCCTCTATGCCTGAAAAGTTTCTCTTGCCCATCACTAAGAAGATGAAAAGCTCTCAGTCTTTAATCAATAAAAACACTGAAAATAACCCAGGCAGAGTGTGACTCCTGCTCCAGTGGGATTTGACACCTGATGCACTGGGAGCTTTGAGTAATGTCCAGCAAACTCCTGGGGGGGGCAAGCACAGAAGGGCTGGGTTTTTGTCTTCAGCTTGCATTAACCTTTGGGCAAGTGACTGGTGAAATTCCCAAATTTCTCTGACATTTTTGCCCATCTGGCTCCAGATCTGGACCTGGTGCTCTGTCAGTTCTTAGGATGCTTCTGCCTCTTGGATTTCCAGAGTGAAGCTCAGGCAGAGCTGAGCCTGTACACGACTCGAGTTCAGAAAAAGTCAGATTTGAAAAGCTGTTTTGACATCGAGATGCTGAGAAGAGCCTAAGGAGAGGAGAGACCTGAATCTTAAGGAGGATTAGATGTCTAATCATTTACCACAGACTGATATGTACTGAAAGGCAGGCAAAGACTCCCCAAATCTCCCTCTCCTGGTGATCAAGTCCTCAGTTAAATTGAAGCCCAGATAATGGAAGAGAAGGTGTGAAGTTGTCTTTCCCTGCTGACCGGTCTTGGAGACCAACAGGGTAGAAATGATCTTAGAAATGCTGTGGAAAATAAAAACATGAAGCCTGATATACTTTTAAGTCCTTTTTATCTCTCATCATCTCACAGTTCCCTGCCACAGACACTGACTGTGCAAACACGTTGCTTCCCCACAGAGCAAACCTTGTTCTGGTGGTGCTGGAGCTCAGAAGGGAACACTGAGCATCACTGAGGTTTCTTGTCCCTCTTCAACCCACGGGCAGCTTTGTGTCCCTGTGTCCTGTGATTTCCTGGTTATTTCCTGTGAATTTTCTGGTGTTCAGACATTGGTCCTGCTTGTTGAAGTATTTTCTGAGCTGGAAACCTCATTTTTGAGCTACCTGGGGCAGCCAGCAGCTGGGTTTGGAGTCGTGATCCACCTACGAAGGAATTCAGTTCAAGAGGAACAGCATGAGCACAAAGCTCCTGGTCCCCTGGGGCTCACCCAGGGTGGGGAGGTGACTGGGGCAGGGGCTGAGCAGGGACTGCCAGCTCCTGCTTTCTCTCCCTGCCCTGCTGCGGGCTCCAAGCACTGTACTTCCATTCCCCTTTCCTCAAATCCATTTCAGCTGATTCTTTAAACACAGCCCTTGGTCAGTGGTGGCCTGGGAGAGCTGTGTGGTGCTGTGGGATTGGGATGGTTCTGGCCTTGGGGGCCTGTGCAGCCCCTCATGCAGAGGTGGAATTTGCCAGCAGTGCCCCCACCCCAAGTGATGAGCTCAGGGTCTCTCTTGCTCCATGTTGGTGCAGCAGCTGAGGGTAATTGGCCCTGGGGGTTTAGGACATTAAATAATGCCATGATCAGCACTTGCATAGGAGGAGCTGTATCTTCAAAAGGCCTCTCTTCCCTTTGTTCACTCCCTTATTCTGGAGAAAAAGTATCAGAGCATCTTCCTCATGGATTTTACATAAAGCCATTCTACATCCTCTGGCAGACCTGAGTGCCAGCTTGAACAATTTCCTCTGCCTGCATGGCAGCAGGATTTTCCTCCAGCACAGCTGGTGCAAAATGGGAGTGAGGAGAGGAGAAATCTCTGGCCAGGAGCACCTTGGGAAGCTGCTTTTCTTGGCCAGAAGCTGTGAACCGTCCTGTGGGCTGGAAGGAGATGTGCAGTCTGTGTTGTTTGTTTATTTTTAAAGGAAATGTGCTCCTGGGAGCTGCTCTGCTTGGCAATACCCTGGATCCAGAGCCTCAAGATGGGATTGAAATGGCTCCTCTGTTCCTCAGCCTTGCAAATTCTGAGTAAATAACAGCCTACCTGCAGTTCCCTGAGCTCACCTGGACAAAAGGTGAGCTGGGGAAGGAGCTTTGACCTTCTCTCCAAGCTTCTTCAGGTGTAGGGCAGGATCCAGGGAAGTCAGGGCATGGTGGGAGTCCTTTCCTCTCTTAAAGGAAGAAATCTTCTTTCCTGCTGCTGTTTTTGCAAATGTCCCCCCTCTGTCCTGCTCAGAGTGGGACGTTGGGGGTGTGTCCCTAAATTTTAGCCTCTGTCCCTCATGCTGGAAGCCTGTGCTGCTGCGTCTGGAGCACAGCAAGCTGGAAATCCACTTTGTGATTTACCCAGAAACCCCTCCAGAGATGAGGATCCAGACTGTCCCAGCAGCTCCTGGGAGCTGCCCCGCCAGGGCAAACAAACAGAGCCACGGGTGCCTGCTGTGATCCCAGTGTCCCAGGCACCTGACAGGAGCACTCCTGCCGTTCTGGGCCATTTTCTCTGCCCTGACTGTGCCTTGCCAGATGGAAGTGCTGCTCCATTAAGCCCAGTCACCTGCCTCAGGCTTGGGATGGAAGCGAAAGTCCAGGGAAATGCTTGGTTGCCTGGCAAAGCTGCTCGGGGAGGAGGAAGGCTCCTTGCTAAGCAGTGCTGGAGAGCAGAGTAATTTCCTCACCTCTGTCTTCGGGGCTTGTGAGGAGGAGTCACTCATGACCGAGTCCATTTTTAGAATTTTCCATGGAATGCTCTTTGCCCTCCTGTAATGGGAGATTATGGATGTCTGACCTGTTTCGGTGCTCCAAATTTTTTGCTTTCTCTTAACTCCCCTGCTTTTCTCCTAATCTTAAAAAGCCCAACTAAATCCTGACGCTTCCCCTCTCAAAGCCAAATAATCCTTGCAATTGCAATCTCCTTCTCTTCTTTAAGGCTTTCAATGCTTAAGGTCTGTGTGATCTTCCTTAGGGTGTGGAAAAAAACAATCCAGGGAAAAAGCCCTGAGTATGCAGATTGAGGAAAGGGCAAACTGGTTTAACAGAGCATCCTCACGACACGCTCACATCATTTTCTCACTGTCACAAACACCCCCACCGCCCTGGCTGCTGCTTTCACTGCAGTGCTGTGGTGGGGAGTTTGTTCTGGGAGAGGCAGAGTGGTTTGGTGGCTGTAGGAGGAGAGAAGGGGATGTGGAGGTCAGGATTTTCCCTGATTCTCAATAAGACCCGATGCAAAAGACAATTTTTTTTTTCCTTTTGAGCTGTTGTGTCATCTATCCCCCTGATTCTGTAAGCACAGGAGGATGAAGATTTGTGGAAACCAATGTATTTTTTCTCCATGTACTGATTTCCATCTGGAGAGGTGAGGGGTTATTGAAAATGACATTTCTTCTTCTTGTAGTCACTGAGAAAAGTCAGGTTTTTCCACTGAAAAAGGATGTAGGAGATGTAGGAGTGGCCAGAAGCACAAAAGTGAAAAATTAAACCACTATGTAAGTAAGTTTAATAAAAATGAAAGGAGTAAATAACTCAGCTGGGGGAAACTTGACTTTCAGGTCAATTAATTAAGAATTAAGAAAATTAAGAATACAATGCAGTGAGGATAAAAATGTTTTTTAGGGAAAATTTTAAAGAAAGAAGAGCTCCCTCCACCCTTCTTCTCCATCCACAAAATAAGGGAACTTTCCCATTTTGTGGATCAGCTCAGTGTGCTCAGGGGTGAAGACTCCTAGGAGGAAACCCTCGTTTGAATCTCTGCCCAGGGTCTGTCTGACTGGAACAGGGATGCTGAACCACTCCAGCGTCTGTCTCCGGGCAAAGTTTTTCCCAAAGACTCCAGCACTCAGCTTTAATCTGCAAATTACCCAAACCTGAGGAGGGGAAAAAGGTCTTTTATTGCGTTGCCAGCAAGTGCAGGGGAAGGCAACCTGCAGACTGGAGCTGCTTCTCGCTGCCCCGGTCCGCAGGGCTTGCAGACCCCTGTCCGTGTCGGGGGCTGGCTGTTCCTGCTGCGTGCGACCCTGGAGGCAGCAGGATGTGATTCAGCTCCTTCCCTCGCTGTTTGCCGTGCGTTCGAGCCGCTCCCGGCTCCGCTCGGCTGCCGGTGCCGCCTCCGGGAGCTGTGCTGCAGTGTGCGAGAGCCCTTCAGACACCCAGCCCCGGCGTAAGGAGCCAGTTCCTTCCGGAGAGTCACCCTTTGCGTCTTGCCAGGCCTTATTTGTGTCACTTGTGGCTGCTGCCAGCCCTCTGACTGGCTCCTGAAGCCAGCAGATGTTGTTGCTCCAGGCTTGCCTGGTCGGTGGGTTGGTTTTGCACTGAGCTTGGATGACTAAGGCAAAAACCACATTAGCGGCAGAGTCCAGGCTTTCCTCGCTGTGGAAGAAGTGAAAATGTCCCCCCTGTTGACAGCTCTGACTTCTCCGGAAGGTCCCTTCTCAAAGTCTATAGTTTCTATCGCAAATTTAGCCTAAAATGCAAAAGCATTTCCTCGCCAGCCACTGCAGTGACTGTTGCCGTGCGGCGCTCCAGGAACAAGGAGGAGTTATCTCTCTGACTTGTGCTGGAGGGAAGCAACAGAGGGTGTTGCAATAAACAGGATTAAAGGATTTCATCCATAAATACAGGATTAAAGGTATCCAGCGCTCTGCAGGAGTCATTCAAACCAAGGAGAAACAAAGTAAGTTGTGCAGAAGGGCGCAGCTCTGCTTGCAGCCAGCCCGTGCCGCACATCCCCGCACCGCCCCAGCCCCCTGAGCGCTGCGGGGATCGCATCCCCCGCCCCGCATCCGCCCGTGCCCCGGCCCCGAGCCCCCGGGGGCTGCCAGCTGAGCACCGCCCTCGCCCCGCACCCCGTTCCACACTGTGATCCCCCCACCCTCGGCGTCCGCGGGGTTCTTAGGGCACGGGCGGGGTGACGGGAGCTGCGCTGCCCAGCGCCGCCCGCGCCGCGGCTCGGGACACCCGTGGGTGCAGCAGCTGGGCCGTGCACATCTGGGCGGTGCACATCTGGGCACTGCACATCTGGGTGGCGGCGCGCAGGCGCGGGGGCTGCCTCGCCTGTGCCCCCCACCNCGCTCCCGCGGCGGGCACGGCAGCAGCGCAGCCCCTTCCCAGCCCAGCGCCCCGTCGCCGAAGGGACCGCGGCCATCGCGGCCAGCCCCCGCCGCCCCGGCCATGAGGTCGGGCCGGAGAGACGCCACCTGTGCGGGGAGGTGAGCGGAGCTCCGGCGCCTTCCTCCTACCCCCGGGCAGCCACAGCGGCGGGGAAGCGCAGGGGGTGGAGGAAGGAAAAGGGATATTTTTTGTTTTATTATATATCGATCTATTTTTGCCGCGATCGATCCCGATCCCGCAGCTGAAGCCCCCGGAGGGAGAAGTGCTGCGCGCTGTGATGCGTCTTCCTCTCGCCTCGGCTGCCAGTTTGGATTGTAGCGCCCGGCTCCGTGCACTGCGAGGATGGCTCGGTTTGGGGATGATCTGCCAACCCGCTATGGAGGTGGAGGGCCGGCCGGGGCTGGAAGAGGGAGCAGCCGGCAAGGTGGCCCCCAAGCCGGCCAAAGGATGTATAAACAGTCGATGGCTCAGAGAGCCAGGACTATGGCTCTCTACAACCCCATCCCTGTCAAACAGAACTGCTTCACAGTCAACAGATCCCTCTTCATCTTCAGTGAAGATAATGTTATACGGAAATACGCCAAGCGAATAACAGAGTGGCCATATCCTTTCAGGGAGGCTGTGTGGGCACGAGGGGGAAGGTGGGGAGGGGGAGAGGGAGGCTGAAGGGCAGAGACCCCTCCAGGCAGCGCAAGGCGAGTGTCTGGTGCTGATGCAGACGGTGTGATCGGGCTGTGTGATGGGTGTGTGTGCTGGGAGCCGTGTGCCCGACATGATGCACGGCCGTGGCAGTGGGAATATGGGAATACGGGAATATGGGAATTGCTTCCATGGGAGCACTGAGGGTGCTTTTGGTGTGCTTGATGCCAGGGGTGTGTGTAAGCCCTGCCAGGGTGTCTTTAGGGCTGAGATGTACAGGTGCATGGATTGACATTTCCTACAATTCAAGTCAGGTTCTGTGAGATTCGTGCCCATGAATCCTGATTTTTATTTTCATCTTGGAGCCTTTCAACTCTTCTATCTTCCTGTGAATAGAAGAAGGAATGTGGGATAAAAATGGTGACACTTTAGCATTGAAGCTGCATTGATAGTAGGGGACATTGACAGGCCAGGTAAATCCCAGGAATGCGATCATTGCAGCTTGGTTTTAGCAGATCCCCTCCGGAATCCATTCGAATCAACGTGAATCATGGCACTTTGATTAGGTGCATAGCCTAAGCCTAGGCTGCACAAAAA
>VXAX01007360.1:13202-82680 GCA_013399835.1 Leptocoma aspasia | reverse complement strand
TAAAAAAAAAAAAAAAAAAAATTAAAATTAGCAAAGCCTTGTGGCAGAAGGAGGCAGTAAGTGGGGAGAGGGATCATCTGCTGTATTGTGAAAGGGGCAGATGCTTTCTGTCTGAGACCCAGCTCCCAGGCCAAGCGAGCTGCAGTGAGAAGGGGGCTTTGCTCGGAATGATGGTTGTAAGCCATGAGCCGAGGGGAGCAGGCTGAGGCTCCCAGGGAGCAGATTTTGTGTGTGTGTGTTTGGGTGTGTGTGTGTACAGGACTGCTTTACACTGGGGGTCTCAGGGGAGCCAGTTGTTTTCTTTTCATTTCATATCACACCCCTATTAATCCTCAGCTAACAGCAGCAGGGCCTCCTCCCAGCCTCCTAGCAACACTTTCAGTTGCCACAGAGGCCAGCTCCTGCTTAGACTTCCCCAGTTTTCACTTCCTGAGGGGCTAAGGGGAAAAATACACCAGTGGAGTCAATGCACTTCCCTTCTCTCTGAGCACACACAAACACGTATTGATCTTTCTGTCCATATTATACAATCCCAGCGACTGCTGCATTTCCTCATCCATTTCTCCTTCTCTGCATTTAAATCTGGATAAACAAGCCTCAAACCCCTGGTGACAGGCAGAGCATCGCCTTGACTGTGCGGGTAGACTCAGTCTTTCCCTCTCCTGCCTCTTGCGCGATTCGGCTGCATCTTTCCGGGGGATGTAGGGAGGGGACCCCCAGTGCTGCGGAGCCGGCGGGACCGGCCGAGCCACCGGCCCTTCTCCGCGCCGGAGCGGCGGGGCCGGCGGGCGGGCGGGGCCGGGCGCTGTCCGCGGCGTTGGGTTGAGCTGACCACGGTGCTGAAACCCGGCTGTGGTGCTGCTGAGCCGAGCTGACCACGGTGCTGAAACCCGGCTGTGGTGCTGCTGAGCCGAGCTGACCGTGGTGCTGAGCCGAGCTGAGCTGACCACGGTTCTGTGTCCAGGCTGACCATAGTGCTTGAGCTGAGCTGATGGTGGTGCTGAGCTGCGCTGAGCACAGTGCTGGGATGAGCTTATCACGGTGTTAAGCTAAGCTGACCACGGTTTTGAAGCCAGGCATAGTGCTGAGCCGAGCTGACCGTGGTGCTGAAGCCGGGTTGACCGTGGTGCTAAGCTGAGCTGACCATGGTGTCGAGGTACGCTGACCATAGTTCTGAAGCCAGGCTGGCCACAGTGCTGAGCTGAGCTGACCACGGTGCTGGGATTATCACGGTGTTAAGCTGTGCTGACCACGGTTCTGAAGCCAGCCTGACCACAGTGGTGAGCTGAGCTGACCACGGTGCTGAGCTGAGCTCATTGTGGTGCTAAGCCGGGCTGATGGTGGTGCTGAGCCAAGCTGACCATGGTGCTGAGCTGAGCTTCCCGCGATGCTGAACCAATCTCTCCACGCTGCCGAACCGAGCTCTTCGCGGTGCAGAGCTGAGCCCTCCGGGCTCTTGTGCCTGCGGTGCGGCTCGGCGCTGTCCCTGGTGCTGAGCTGAGCTCCCCATGGTGTTGAGCTGAGTTCTCCGTGGTGCTGAACCAATCTCCCCGCAGTGCTGGATCCATCTCTCCATGCTGCTGATCCCATCTCCCCACGGTGCTGGGTCCCTCTCTCCATGGTGCTGATCCCATCTCCCCGCGGTGCTGGATCCATCTCTCCATGGTGCTGGGTCCATCATCCTGCGGTGCTGGGTCCATCTCTCCATGGTGCTGGGTCCATCTCTCTGTGGTGCTGGGTCCATCTCTCCACACTGCTGAGCCCATCTCCCCGCGGTGCTGAGCCCATCTCCCCGCGGTGCTGGGTCCATCTCTCCACACTGCTGAGCCCATCTCCCCGCGGTGCTGAGCCCATCTCCCCGTGGTTCTGAGCCCATCTCTCCATGGTGCTGAGTGGAGCCATCGCCTCCCCTCAGCCCCCGCTGCCGCCCGTGGCACGGCTCCACCCTGGGAGAGCTGGGGCTCAGCACAGCTCAGGGTGGGAGATGGTGGCAAAAAGCAAGGGGCGACCTGGTGCTGGATTTGGATTATTTTTCCTTCTCACTTCCCTCCTACATTCCAAAAGGGTGCTGAGGGTTTTATTTTCACTGAGAGTGGGAATTGCAATTGAGCAGTAATTCATGTTTTAGACCTGGGTAGATACTCTAAATTGAACTTTTCGCACCCATCACTTATTTACACCATGTGCTGAAGTTAAATGTTTCTGAAGAAAAATTCAGCAGATGGTGTTTAGCTGGATAATCTATTTGGAGACAATTTAGCTTATCAATCTCATTGAAAATCAATAAGTATTTATAGTTTTTTATTTACTTTGGACATTTTGCTTTCTTGCAAAAATCAAATTCCTTGAGCTCAGATTGTGTGTGAGTCTCTAACTCTCTCAAAGAAGAGAGGATACAATTGCCTACTTCTCTTCCAAACACACCCCGGGAAGAACCGAGGAAGTCAAGGAGACCAAATGTCTTAAAAAAAAATATGAGAAATCTTAGAATGCTCAATTAATGCAACTCTGTGGGTAGAAACAGGATTTGGATGGGGTTCTCCTTGTATTGTCCAGTGTTTTCTTTAACTTCTGGTCGCCACTCCATTTGAATACATGATTTTAGCTACAATCATAGCCAATTGTATTGTGCTGGCTCTGGAACAACATTTGCCGGATGGAGACAAGACACCGATGTCAGAGAGATTGGTGAGTTGCATTCATTCATTTTCAGTTGTTTCTTTTTTTCCTGGTCTAATACAAAAAGCAGTCAGCCACTGGGTGTTGGGAGTGTTTGGATCTATTTTAAAGATCCACACGTACACAGATCTGACAATCAGGAAAAATCTGTCACAGCAAGGATAACTGTCCCCTCCCGATCCCATCTGCGTAAGAATGCTTCATCACTCCAGCCAGCCCTGCCCAGCCACAGGAGAGAGCTGGACCTTGTGTTATGATCAGAAGGGCTTCAAACTTAGGTTGTCTCTAAAACAGCACAGGAAGGAGCTGAGGAATGCTTAGAATTATCTTTGGAATCAAATGAACTTCTGTGTAATTTTAATTTTCCCAGGGAGTGGTAGAACAGAGTAATCTTTTAGGGTTTGTGTGTCTCTTCCTGCCACAGCACAGATCGTTCAAAGCAAACTTTGGGTTCAGATGATTGCACTTCCTTTCAAAAAAAAAAAAAAAAGCAACCAACTTACAGAGAAAAATAATTTACCCACAGGCTTTATGGTAATGAGCCCAATTACCTTATTTCAAAGGAAAATAGAAGAATAGCTTCAAAATAATTCTCCCATTTATCATCACTGTAGGAAAACTGTGTAATTCTTGGTTTGATTTTTCTCCTGCTTTTAATGATCTGGAACGTCTTGCATGCCTAAATGCATTAATCCTGGTGCATGTTCAAAGGATGGATAAATATGGACCCATATGTGTTTTCCATGTAGATGCTATATTATGCAAACAAAGATAACATTAGGCTTGCTGCCAGAAATGAGAGCCTCTGAATAGTGGTTGCTGCAGTTCCCAAGGATGGCCCATACCAGTGGGCAACTCTCAGAATCTCATTCTCCAGAAGCAGGAAAAAGTGTCTTAGTGAGGAATCTGGAGAGTCAGGGTCAGAATTTGATGCTAGTTTGGAAATAGATCCACTGCTGCTGGCTGCCCTCCTGCATACCCTCCTCCATGCTTTCTCTCTCTGTTGAATTACTTTTAATTAAGAAGATACGAGGATAAAATGAATCAATGATTGTATGTAGATCTTTCTGCCATTAAACCTGTCTTTGTGTGCTTTGGGGTTGGTTGGCAAGGCCAGCCTGGGAGGTTGAGCTAAGCACAGGTTTAGAGCCAGAACTGATGGGAAAGTGCCTTCCGTGGTTATAAACACAAGGATTAATGAGGGGAAAAAGCAGTTTCAGGGATATTCTGGCTTGGCAATCCTTTGGTTCATGTTGATTTTATGTTTCTCGGTATCTCTCAATTTATAAGGGCATCCTAGAGGCATTTTATTGTCCTTTTCCCCAGTGTATTAATTCCATTTTACAGCGCACACACCTTCAGATCCTGCCTAAATGATTCCAAAGAGGAGCACTGGCATTGCCACCAAACAGTGCAAGAGAGCTGTGTGAGTTAAATGCACAATCTCTGCCCTGTTGGCTCTGCCTTGGAGTGGAAGGAAGAATTAACCCCTGATTTTTGTCCCAAGCACTGTTATGTTTGATCCAGATATCCTGAAGCCATTTTAACTACAGCACATTTGTAACTCTGAAGTATAAGGTGATTTTTCATAGAGTAGCACTGAGAATCTTTACAAGTCATGAAATATGTTTTATTTTCAACATAAGCTGGAAAGAATAAGCATTGCGAGCAAGAAATACTGTCTTCTAGTTTTCAAAGTGAAACCTCTTTAGAATTCTCCTGTTACTTCTATAAACTGGAAGTTGTTTAATTGTAAATGTTACAAATCCATGTTAAACCACAGTGGGGAAACACTCCCATACATTTCCCATACATTTTCAGGTTTGTTCAGGCAAATTCTAAGTCCATGCAGAACAGCAGGTGCTTTATTGCTGTCTTTAGCAGGAAGGGAATTGGTCTTTTTTTGGGTAATGGTTAATGGGTACAGCTTTTTTCTCCTGGATTCATTAAAATCTCCAAATTGGAGATCATCAGTGAAGAGCTAATCAGATATTAAGGATATGAGGTGCACATCACAAGTCTTTGTGACTGGGAGATGTTGGCAGAGTTGTTGAAGGAAAATAGAAGTTGCCCAGATAATTTGTTCCATAAAAACAAAGAAAAAATTATAAGATTGTCTGTTTGTTAAAGCTGAGGAAAAAAGGGAAAAGCACATGTGAACATTTTCATTATTTTTGTCTTTTAATCAAAATTTTCCTCTATTTATCTCCCCAAGACCCAGGATATGATCCTGCAGTGCAATCTCATTGGGCTGTTTTCTGTGTTCCTGTTATTGTCAAACAGGGTTAACTGAGCTCAGGGGTTAAATGACTCTCAGTGCATGGAATGTTCCAAGATTTTGAGTGTCTGAGCTACGAGAATTCTCTCTCCGCCCATTTTCTGTATGCACAGAAAATCACTACATGGCCCTGGGCTGGAAATTCTGGTCAAAATCAGGGCTCTGAGAAAGCACCAGTCTGGTGATCAGAGACTTTAGTGGTGAACTGGAGGACTGGCTCAGGTCCTTGATCATCAAATGAGGAACAAACTCATTCTCCCACCAGCAGCAGACTGACCTACCCCGAGGCTCTTTCCTGCTCTGAGCTGGAAGTCCCACATGCTCTGGATGCTGGGAATGTTTCCCTCCCACCAGGAATTGTCCAGTGGAACAGGTTTGCCCCTGTCCATCTCCACCCAGTGCTGTAGCCAGTGGGCTGTGGAGTCAGCCTCCCTCTGTCCCAAAAAATATTGCATTGTTTGTACACACTGGAGTGATGCCAGCTGCAGAGGTGCTGAGGGAGCTGTTCTGAGCAGCCCAGAGCCTGGTAGTGAGAGCTGCAAATGTGGGAATGGGAACTTCCCATCCCAGCCCCAAATGCCTTGCGGGTACCTTGCCCACGAGGCTCTTGGCTGTCCACACCGAGCCCTCCTTCTCTCCCTGTCTCCTTCCTGATTGCTCAGTTTTCCATGAAGAGCTTCAGGAGACCTCTCCCAGAAGGACAGTGATGATTTCAGAGCTTGCAGGACAGGAAATCTCCTTCTGCCCTGCCCTGGGGCAGCCCCTGTTGGAGGGCACCAGAGGGGCTGTGGGATGTTTGCTGCAGGCTCGGGGTGTTTGGCTCCCCGAGGTGTTTTGGATGTGAGGACAGAACATAACTTTTCCCAGATTTTCAGCGTGACAGCTGTGGCAATTTACTAATGGATTTAGTGCTTTCTCCCGTCCACAGGCACTTAGAGCAGTAATATGTGAGCTGCTCATATTAACCTTTGCGTGAACAAAGCCTTTCACACCCAAACCTCTCCAGGCTGTCACATCTGAAGGCCAAGGAAAGACACTAGGACGTGAAGTAGGAATGGTAATGACTTTCCAGACTCAGAAGTTGTTTCTGATCAGAAACATATTGATTAAATGTGTGTTTGGCCCAGTCTCAAGCTCCGCTGTGTCCACAGCAAACAACTTGCTGGCACAGCTCTGGCTGCTGCCCAGATCCTCTGCCCTCCTTCCAAGTACGCACACGGATCCTCATTATCACCTGCTCTGCCCCTCTGGAACCCAAGCAGGGCCACAGCCTTTGGTCTGAAGGGGCTTCAGGGTGTCCTAGCAGGGACTCTGAGCTGAGGCAGGGCCATTTCAGTGCTGCATAGGGCGTTCACCCATGTCCTTCCCTCCTTCCATCAAACACAGTCAGACAAATCCTTTTTTTTTTTCAGGTGCAGGGCCTCTGGGGCATAAATTTTATTTTTCATCTTGTTGTTACTGCCCTGATTCTTGGACTAAATCAGTGTAAATTTAGGCAGGCTTTAGAAAAGACACTCTTTCTTTCGCCTCTTATTTCCCCAGCTACTCCCTCCCAACCCTACAGATGAGAGTTTTTCTTTGTAATAAATACCCAAATCCATCTGTGAGCCTTTCTGCTTCCCTAGAAGCTGACAAAAACTCCTGACCCACTTCCTAAGAGCTCTGTGTAGCCCTAGCTTTGGGAAGAGCACATCCCATCAAACCCTGGAGTACCTGGAGCCTGGCTCTTTAAAGCTGGGAGCTGTAATCACCAGGCACCTGACCTAGATTGAGCAGAGACTGGAGTAGATACCAGGCTTCAAGGAAGTGAGGGAGTAATGTGGAGGAGTGGATGTGGGTAAAGGTAGCTTTTTTGTGTGTGTTAGAGGAGCTATTTTTAGAGGCACACGAGTAGTTGTGGGATGGGAATTTGGGATGGGCTGGGAGGCCTTTGTGTGCAGACATTATCTGGAGCTGTTGAGCCAGGAGCTGTTGGGGGGTTGAAGAACAGGTGGATCAGGCTGCCAGAGGGCTCCTGTGTCCATGAGGAAAGTCAGAGGAGTTACAAGGAACTTCTCCTGGAATCACATAGAATGATTTCTGACTCCTTCTCCCTTATTCCTCTTTTCTGTACTGGGTTGCAGCCCTGGGATGCCTCCAGCTCTCGCTGTGCAGCAGCTGCTGGAAGAAGATGTGTATTGTAGGATTTCTTTTGAAGGTCATAACAGGTCTGATGGCCTTTGTTCCTGATTCTGTGTGGGTAAACAGCTCTGAGACTGGCAGCTGGAGGTCTGGCAGCGGTGGCTCCTGTGTCCTCTGAGCAGCACCAGTGAGGGACAGAGGGCTTGGAGGTGCTGCTGCTTGTGCAAACCCCTCCTTGGCTGGAGGGAAAGCCAGTCTGGGGGGTGGGTTTCATTTTCTCCTCTCCATTTCAGCCAGAGGCCCAGTGTGAGCTTAACTGTCCCTTCTCTGTTTTTCTCCCTGGCCAGCCAGTACCTGCAGTCACTCTGCAGGTGACTGTCACCTCACCACAGGGGCATGGGAGGTGGAGCTGCCGGGGCTGTGAGGTCAGAAAGGTGGAGGGGAGTAGAGGTAACACTGGGTGAAAGATGAAATATGTGGAAGAGCTGTTCCCACTGAGGTGTGTAGGGATATGGGGGACAGAACTTGAATTCAGCTGCTGATGGAAAAGCCTCTCCAGGGGTTGTATTTTCCAGCAGCTTGGAGGCATCCTCAGAGATTGGAGCTCTCTGGTGGACTTGCTGGGCTGGGTCATGTCCAGCCAGGCCTCCTTGGGAGGGCTGTGCTGTCATGGTACAGATCTCAGGCTGGGTCAGGCTGCAGGGGACCACAGTGGGTCACTGGTGCCACCTCCCTGCTCCAGCAGGGCCACCCCAGAGCACAGGGCATAGGACTGATGGCTCTGGAGTATTCCCAGTCAGGGAGACTCCACAGCCTCCCTGGTCTCTGCTCAGGGCTGGGCACTGCCCAGGGCAGAAGTTCTGCCTCCTGTGCTGGGGCAGTTCCTGGGCTCAGTCCCTGCCCCTGGCTCTGGTGCCATTGCTGGGCCCTGGGGCAGAGCCTGGGCCTGCTCTGCCCTCCCTGCACACAGGGACAGCCAGGGACAGCCAGGGACAGCCAGAGAGACACAGGGACACCCAAGAACACAGAGGAATACCCAGGGACACCCAGGAACAGACAGGGACACCCAGGGACACAGAGGGACACACAAGGCTGAGGGCCCCTCTCAGCATCATGTCTCGAGGCTGAACAGGCCCAACTTTTAGGGTGAAAGCCTCAATTTCTGGAGCAAGTGCTGTCCTGAAGTGTGGGTCTGTGCCAGAGCTGAGCAGGAGTTGCCGTGCTTGTGTCAGACCTGCTTCTTCCCTGGTTCTGGGGCCACAAACCTCGACATTCCTGCTCATTTTCCATCAGAGAACAAACAATCCCTTATTGTCATTGGGAGAATTGCAAAATATAAACTATGCCTCAAACAGCAGCTCAGCTCTTTGGTTCTGATGGCCAGAAATACCAAAGCCACTGGAAAAGAGATTTCTAATCTCTCAGTGTGGAAGTTTGCTTCTTTTTTGGGTAGGGCTGCTCTACTTCCATTGAATTCAACTGAAAACCAGGATCTAAGGCACATTTGGAAATTGGTTACTGGGGCCAAAGCTGATGAACAAGTTCTTGAAATTGATGCCCACTGCTTTTACCTCTTGCTTTGTTCCAGTTTCTTGCCCAAATCTTCCTTCCAAATGTGAATGCTTCCATTTGGCACTGAATTTGTGTTGCAACTCCTGTCAATAAAGTCTAATCCTGAGAGACCTGGTGCAGAGATGGAATAAAAGATTTAGGAAAACTGTAGAGACTGAGCTTGATTTTCTGTGTAGTGAGCAAGGACACAAATGTGTGATCCCAAGGGATGTGTTAGTCTGCACCATGGACCCGAGACACAAATCTTGCTGCTCCTGCTGTTCATGGGAGGGATTGGGGATTTCTCCCTGAACCAGATCCCCAGTGAAAGGAAAACAAATGAGGCTGCAGCTGTGAAAATTGATAAAATGGAGGAGAAGGAGCAAAGAAAGAACTGATGGAATAAATGATAAATAAATAATTTCCTGTCTGTGCTGTCAAGCTTGCTGTGCTGACTGTTGCTCCCCAAGACACCCTCTTGTTTCAGGTTCCTGGATGAAATGTGGAACGTCTTCCATGCCAATAACTCCAGAAACCTGTCATCTCTAATTTAAATATACCCTCAGGGCAAAATTTCCGCATCAAAATTCCCTCCAGAACATTCCATAAAGGTGGAAAGTGGGGCGTGAAACCATCAGGATGAAGGCCAATAGGATTGCCAATTTGTAAAGAAAATTCATTTCAGAGAAATAATAATGAAATTCCTCTGTGACCTTAGTTCCAACGAACTTAAACCCTCAATTTCAAAGAATGGAAAAGGTGTGAAGTTGGTGCCTGTAGCTGTTTAGAGGACTGCTTATCAGAGCAGGAACATGGATATGTCCTTGACTCCTTTAATTTCCCTTCTTTTCCAGGATGACACTGAGCCGTACTTTATTGGAATATTTTGTTTTGAAGCTGGTATCAAAATCATCGCTCTGGGCTTTGTTTTTCACAAAGGCTCTTACCTGCGGAACGGCTGGAACGTGATGGATTTTGTCGTGGTGCTCACAGGGTAGGTGACCTCCTCTCCCCCTGAGCTTAATGGGGACTCTCACCCTGATTTGTGGTGTTTGTTTACTCTGGGTTGGGCTGGGATTGACTGGAGTGGAATAGCACTAAAAACCTGCATTTCTTGGCTGTAGTAAATCCAAAGAATGGCTCTTGTGCTGAATGAGTCACTTGCCAAGTGTTTGAACCAACTCAAAAGTGGTTTTGAGGATATTTCTTTGTAGATATTCCAGTGTGTATCTGATTCAGACACTTCCTGACATTTCTGTAACTTTGCAGGTTCTAATTGCCACTGGTACTTGAACCTAATTTAAATCAATTTATTTTCGGACCTTACAGGATGACTTTAGAAGTCAAGGTGGAGTGCACTAACAAATGAAATGCATCCTGTTTTTAAGCTGTTACAACTCTGAAATCAGCCAAGTTTCTGCAGGAGTGAATTTATTCCCCTATAAGATAACTTTTCTCAAAAGAATTTGAAGGTGTTTGAAAAGAATTAAAAATGTCTTTTTAAGGATGGAGGTGAAAAGGTTACGTGTGCATTTTGTACCCTGGTTTGAGATGATATCACTGCTCTCTCTCTTGGAAATGCTGACAATATTTTACATTATGCATTGCAGCACTTTCTGTCTATTTATATAAACAGAGGGTGATGCTGGTGGATAATGAAAACATAAACATGAACACTTCTAGTCTACAAATTGGGCTTTAAAGCTTCAGAGGAAACGATCCAAAGGTCTGCGTGAGGTCCTGAGCTTGCAGCCTTCATCTTGGAAGCATTTCAGTTCATTTCTCCCCAGAAACTGCAGCCTGGCTCCTGCTATTGCTATGCTTCCCATATCCATCCTTTCCCACACCTTCCCTGCCTGTGTGTGTGGTGAACGTGGATATTCCCTACTCCTGGTGGTGGTGTGGAGTAGGGAAATGCTTGCATACGTATACAAATGTATTCATTAGCTACATGATCACTGTAATTCCATTTGCATTCATGGCACCCTGTGATACAGCACTTGAGAGGCCAAAGGGAATTCTTGATGTATTAAGAGGAAGAGAATAAATATGCAGGGCTTGATTCTCCTGCTGCTGGGGCTGGGTATTTAATCAATAGAAACTTCAGTGGAGGCACAAGGAGAATCAGATTTCCATACTTAGAAGCAGGGGGTACCAGGATGAAAGGAGAATTAGCACAGATGCTACAATTATTCTCACTGACGCTCTGTTCTGATTCCTAGTTAGCTCCACACCGTTGTTTGTGTTAAAAAAAAAAAAAAAATCAGGGCCCTGATTCTGGAAAGGACTTTGTCATTGGTTGAATTTATCCTACAGCAAAGCATTCCAGTATATGCTGGAATTCAGCTGACTCCAGTGGTTCTCTACTTAAAGTTCAGGCTCCGCAGAAAAGCTTTTCTGAATCCCAGCCATATTGTTTGGGCATGGTTTGAATTCCTTTTGTTTTTTTTTTCCCCTCTATAAACACAAGACTCCAGAGTTTGTTGGTTTTATTTCCCAACCGAGACATTCCAAGTTTTGCAGCAGCGGCCGAAGCGGCCGCGGGATCCCCCCGGAATGAGCGGCGGCCCCGGCGTCTCCCCGGTGCTGCGTTGCTTGTGGGAGCTGCTTGCAGCACTGTTTGATCCTGGAAAATCATTGTGGAATATCAGCTTGATGAGACAGCTGGAACAAGGACCCCCGGTGCCATCTGCAACCCCGCGGGTGCCTTTGAAGTGCCATCCTGTTAACGTCAGCGCTGCTGTTTCCAATGGTGACACCAACTGGGCCCTGCTGAAATTGTCTTGTACAAGGGCTTCCCACCAGGCAGCAGTGCAGGGGTGGCAAAGGCTGAACTCACCAGCTTCAAGTCCAAGAGTCATCTCCACTGAGGAAATCCAGACCTCTAATCTTTGTAATTCGGGGGCTGGATTGAACAAGGCACTTGAGCTCGTGCCCGATTTTTGGCGTTAGGGGGAAGGTACTGAAAATAACAGAGTTACTCATGCTTGGTTTGATGCTTTCCTGAATATTTCTAGGCCAGGTGGAGGGAGGACTGAAAGCTCTGCAGCTTCACAGAGGGGGTTGAATTAGTGTTTCCTCTGTAGCCTGGTGTGTTTTGCTCTGCATTGCCCAGATCATGATTAAGTTCTTAGCTCACTCCTGTGTTGCCATGGGGCTGTGCTGGAAACCTGGAGTTCCTCTTCCTTGGGTTTCCTTCAGTGGCCAGAACCCTTTCGTGTGCCCACTGCCTGCACGAGCTCAGCTGAGAGGGGAAACCTGCGCAGGGCTGTTTATTTGAGACAAAATCCTCCTCGTTTCTGCATCAAGACTTCAAAGTCAGCTTGATGAGGAGAAATTTCCTGCTGACAAACCCTCCAGGGGTGGGCTGTAAGGTGCTGACACGAGTGGGACCTTCATTTTCAGTTCTGTGGAAGGCAGACTCGGATCTGTGTGCTTCAAAAAATGATCAAGCTGTAATTTATTAGAGAATAAGAAAAAAGGCAGTGCTAAGCCAGTACTTAATATGTTCTTATAAATACAGATAGGTAGGACATCAGTTTTTGAAATATCATTTTGCTACTCTATCAAAAGCTTCCCTTTGCCATATGTGCAAGATTTCTACTTGAAAATGTTACTTCATGTTTCCCAGGCAGTGCTCAGCTCTCAAGCTCAGTTTTACATTGATCTTCAATATTACAGAGGGATTTTGATTCCCCTTCTTTTTTTTTTTATTTTATTTCTGTGTAAGCATGAAAGATCATGAAAATGTTCCATGATACCCCACACAGGGTTGTGTACCTGCTAATCCTGCCGAGTGCTCATTTTTGTTAAGGTAAATGTGAATGTCAGAAAACCTGATCTCATTTTCAGCTTTTAGCTAAGCACCAGAAAAGCAAAGAGCAGCTCTGCTCTCATTCTCTGTTTCCATAGGAAAAAGGCCAGCCAGAGTCTGGGTGTGTTTTGGAGGAGGCTGTGGGGGAAGGCTCTGCATTGATTGAACTTAGCCTTGTGTAAATATTCCAGTGATCATGCAGCAATCCNCCCCCCCTTTTTCTTTTTTGGCCACTCAATGCCTGCACCCTGGAATTATTGATAAATATATTTTTTATCTACCTACAATGAGGGAAATTTTGTTTGTCAAAAGCAGACAGCAGAACTTGTTAATCAGGAAATACATCAGGGCTGTGTTCCATGCAGCCAGGATCAATATCTTATTGAGCTAAACTCGAGTCTAACAGATAGTGGCCCAAAATGGCTTTGGTTTGTTGTTCCAGAAAACACTTCCTCAGTTTCTTTTCCCAGCAATGCTGTGGTGCCTATTTCTCTTTTGCTTCCAAGGAAACCTGTGGATCTGCTGTTAACAAAGGCCTAGAAAAATAATAAGTTGCTCTCCTTGAAAGATTTTGTTACCTCTGTGATTCTTTTAGTGATTTCTTGTGATCTCCACCAGCTGTAGACAAGTCTCAGTGAAAGCTGCCCCTGCTGGGATGGGCCTTTGCCGTTGGGGAGAAAACCACACAAAATAAAATAGCTCCTGCTCATTTTATTTCCATGTTTCTGTGAGGTTGCATTGGCTCCAGTGATGACACCACGCATTAGCAGCTCTAAATCACACAAAATTGCAGTTTCTCAGCTGGCCTGGGACTGGATGATCTTAATGCACTTTTTCCAAGGTGGAGGCAAAGGGACTTTTTAACTCTGTTGCTGCTGTGTTTTGGGTTGAAAATTTTAGAAATCCACAGTCATTTTGGGAACAAATTTGTCCTGTACCCAAATTCCTCAGCTGGAGCCACGAGCTCTGATTCAGGGCCTGGAGGGTTCAGACCTTTTCCTCTTGGAGTTCACGGGAGGTTTTCTCCCAGGCTTTGGATGCAAAGCCTGAAGAACTGCTGGGTTTGCATGGAGCTGGTGTCAGGGGCTGTGGCTGAGGGGAAGAATGGAGAACAAGGCATGGACAAAATGATATCGATCTTTGATTCCCAAAATTCAGACATCTAGGGATTTTTGAGGGGGAAAAAAAGGCTTTTAAACTGTGATGTCCAAGGAGTCTGCCCTCAGTTGTGTTTTGGAGCTTGTTTATACTTTTGGTTTCCCATATCATGGATAATAGGCCTTAGGGTTTAATTCCATACCCCAAGAAAGGAGCTCCTTGTCCCTTTTTCATCACCAGCTACCTGAGATTCCCCTTGGTGCCTTCCAGTAAGGTTTGAAGAAGAATTCCTTTTTCTGCATGCCTATGGTTTTATGAAATGCCAGCTTTTCCCCAGTCAGAGATTTATGCTGCCCAACCTCCCCTGACCTGAGGGCTTTTCTGTGCACCACAGGCCTTTGCTGCTGCTCTGGTCCTTTCCCAGTTCTGCCACATCCTCATGGAGTGACCACAACCATGTGATGTTTGTCCAACACCAAGAGTGGCTAAAGGCTGGTATGAAATAATGGAGTGCTTGACAGGATCGTGCTCTGTCCTTTATGGGCAGAATTAATTTCTTTTGGCTTCCAATCAGCCTGGATTAAACACTCTCGAAGAGTCCTGGTGGCTTCTTGAGCCAGTTGGATCAGCTGCCTGGATCTCTGGGTGGGACTGGCAGAGACAGCCTGTGCCAGGCCCGGAGCTGCCAAATGATGTGCACAAAGTCTCTGTGCGGGTACGGATGTCTAAGGCTGTCTGGAACAAATTACAAAAGCCAGAATTATCTTGATTGTCTGAGAAATGTGCTCCCAGCTCCTGATGCTGCTAATAATTTGGAAGGCAACTCGTTTAGTAACAGCATAAAGCCCTGCTCATCCTCGATGTGAGCGTTGCTGGTTACCAGGATCATCCTGCTATGTGGGCAGTGGGAGCTGCTATTCCTGGTGCTGTGTTTGAGGAGCAGCAGCCTTGGATGCAGTGATGACTGACAGAGTGGGAGGCACAGGAACCACCCAGCCTGGGCTGTGCAGCAGGTTTGGACCTTGGATCTGCCCCTTTGAGGTGGATGTACCTCCCAGACAGGGTGTGCTGGGAGATGTGACCAGGGAAGTGTTTGAGAAGGAAATGCCTTGGTGAGGGCTGGGATTCTTAAAGCTGTCAAATACTCATAGAAACTTTGGCTCCAGCATTTCTTTCTCTTCATCTGCATGTTCCTGTGCATTCAGAAGCCCTTAAATGAGGATATCTGAGCTCTGGGACTGGCTCTGGTGTACTTTGTGTACAAGGGTGACAAGATGAGGAGAAACGCTTCAAACAGAAGGGAGGTTTAGATGAGATATTAGGAAAAAATCCTTCCCTGTGATGGTGAGGAGACCTTGTCAGAGGCTGCCCAGAGAAGCTGTGGCTGCCCCTGGATCCCTGGAAGTTCCCAGGGCCAGGCTGGACAGGGCTTGGAGCAGCCTGGGACAGTGGAAAGTGTCCCTGCCCATGGCAGGGGGGGCATCTTTAAGGTCCCTCCCAATCCAAACCTTTCTGTGATCCTATGATTCTATATTCCACCTGCAAATAGCCATAGAACTAATTAGAAAAATGAAATTCAAATGAAGTCAACCCCCTTGGATGCCCTGCAGCACCCCTTTAGGTAGTTGCTCAATGCTTTGTTTATCAGCTCTGGGTCTGGAGACGTAGGGAATGAAGGGGTCAGAGCAGGGAAGTGCAAATTTCCCTCTGCTTTCCCAGTGTGGAAATTTTGGCACTTGTGTGCCAGAAAGCAAAGCAAAGCAACAACAGGAGCTGGGAAAAGGGATACTTTGAGAAGGAACAAGCTCAGTCCTGGTTGGCTGTCGCAAGGAAAAGGAGCTGTTTGGTTGGGGTGGTGATGGACTTGGGGCGAGTGCTGTCAGCACCGTGCATGAGTCATGCAAGGAGCAAAGCCTTTCTGGGTTTTAATGCAGCTGATCCTTATTTTCAATTTCTTTTATGCTCCAGTGATGGATGGACACTTACTGGCTCAGAAGAGCAAAGGGTCTCTTCTGAAATTAAATCAGATAAAGGTGGACAAGACACAGGGAATTTACCTGTAAGGTGTTACCTGGTGTTCTGGCTTGTGGGTGAGGGCAGCAAGAGACGAAGGCAAGCAACCAAATTTTCATTTTTGAAGCAGAGAGGGTTTGTAGCTGTGAGGACGGAGGGTGTATGAGGTCTCAGGTTGAACAGAAATTGTTCTATCCTCTGCCCCTTGGCTGTCTGGGCTCTTGGGGAGCTGCAGAAGCCGCTCCCTTCAGAGAAGACTGGGCAGGGAGGAAGGGTTTGAGGGCTCAAAACCCATTTGGCAAATGTCCCCATTTCCTTTTTTGCCCAGTGGGTAGCAGCTGCCTTGGGACTGGAACTTGTTTTCCCTCTGGGCTTGTTTCTCTGAGCAAAGGGGGACCCAGGCTGTGCTGAGCCTTTTAGAGTGTTAATTAGGGCTCGTGTCTTTTTTAGTTGCTTGTAGTGGCTTTTCTGCATCGATTTTGGTGGGGGTGGCTGGAGGCAGGTTGAGAGAAGCGGGTGGGTGAGTAATTGTGTGGCTGGCTGCTAAATCAGGAGACTTTCCTGGGCAGAGGAGGACTCCAGGCTGCGCTTAGAGGAAGGCTGCAGATGGTCCCAGCCCCTCAGAGGACCTGCAGGTGGGGACAGCCCTTCCCTGGCAGAAATTATCCTTCTCTGGCTCTGCTCTGGTGGTGGCAAACCAAACGTTTCAGGTCAGAGAACTTCTCAAGGGCAAACAGATAATGAGGTTGATGTGCTGCTCTCTTACTTTATTAAAAGCGACTGCGAGGGATCGAATACCTGGGATGAGAAGTGATAATGATGGAACAGCACAAGGAGCCAGGAAGTTGAGGCACAAACAAACCCCTTTTTATTAAAGAGAGAGGAAACTAAAACATCCAGGTTTCCATCTAGTGCCCATTTCCACGTTTTGTGCCTGTTTGTGCTTCCTGGAAGCTTTGTGCTCACAAAGAGGGGCTGCCAGACAATATTTATGGGTGTTTACCTCCCCCTGAAGCTGGGCTGCTGTCAAGTAGAAGTGCCCATCCTGAGTGGAAGGAAGGTTGCTTCTCATGGCAGCCAGGGCTTTATCAAAGGCAGGCAGGATCATTAGTCCAGAGTCCAGACAGTATTTTTAGCTTTTTACAGCTCTTGAAGGCAGGTGGGTGGCAGGGAAATATTGTCTCTTGTGAGGAGGGAAGCAGCTGCACAGGCAATTGTGGAGCCTGCAGGTGGGAAGAGGACTCTGGACCTTGGGATCTGCTCCTAATGTGTGATCCTGCCCTGGCAGCCATGTCCTGTGGGCACCTAGAGGTGGAAAACATTGGTAGCTACTCTTGGAGCTGGGTGTGAGTACTGGGAATTCAACCCCAAACCAGCAAATCAAGCTGCAGCTCTGAAGGGCTTTAATTTCTTATTTTTAATGCTTCCTAGTCTAAAAACAAACAAACAAACAAACAAACAAAAATATCACCAAGCCCAAAATACCCAAGTCCTGTGTGTGGTGTTGAGTGCTGTCCCATAATTAGATGAGAAGGAGGGTGCAGGTTACCTCAGACTCCTGTTCCTCAAATGGTGCTTCTGCTGCTGTGTCCCAGTTCCAAGGGAGCAGCTTTGGATGGCAAAATGCCTGCTCATCTGAGAGGAGAAGAACCTGCCTGTGATTGTGGAAAAGACTGAGGATTTGGAAAATCAGCCTGGTTTTAGTTGTGATCTAAGCCTGAGTGCCAACAGTGTCACGTCTGCTCGCGTGTCCTTGGATCCACATCTCACCCCAAAGGTGTTGGGTGCTCTCAGACCATTCCCTTCCTTGGGGCTCTCTGAAAACATCAAGAAAACTTGGATTTGGAAAACTGATTTTCCATTCTGTTCTTGCTGAACCACCAAAGAGGTGTGTAGGATGTTCTGGCCAGGGCCAGGCTTCCATAGTGGAAGCTGCAGCCAGAGGATGTGTGAATTCCAGGTCAAGCCAAGTCCAGGATCAGCACCTGGAGATGCTTTTCCACACAATTCCACACGTTTTTTTGCTTAACTTCAGCTCTCTTGCACCTTCTCAGTGCTGAAGGGTCTGATGAGGTTAGGACAGAGGAAGGGATCCCATGTGAATGAGGTCAGGCTGCAGGATGACTCCTCTGGATGAACTCCTGACTGTGGGAAGGCCACTCTTCTGCCCTGGGCAAGCCCAGCAGCTCAGGCTGAGAAAGTCCTGCCTCCTGTGGCACACATCAAACCTGTGGGTGAGCTTAGAGGCTTTGGAAAATTCCCTGATTCTCACAAAGGTGCGTGGCGACCTAAACAATACACAGGAGAAACCTTTCCCTCCTGGCATGGTCAGCATCAGCTCAATGCATGTCTGACACAATTGTGTCTCCTCCCTCCTCCATATTCCCATATTTTGGTGGCCAGAAAAGTCACCTGCCGTGGGTTTTGGATTTATAAATGAAACAAACTCATTTGCTCAGTGATCTCAGGGTGGAGCATTCAGGAAGCAGGTCAGGCTTTTCTGGTGGATATTCTTATTCTCTCAGTGTGGAGTTGTCTTGGTTTCCGAGCTGGCTGCAGGGCTGGGTGTGTTTGTGTAGGTGATTCTCGTGATCAGCTGCGGAATTTTAAAAGCCTCCCTCTGGAGCAAGAAGTTCAGGTCACTCCTGAGTTAAACCCAATTTTAGACAATAATGGGTTTAGCTGTTGGCTCAGTTCAAGTCAGTTCAGGTTGGGCTGGGTGAGATTTAAGCAAGGAAAGGATCAGGAGTAGAGATTGGCACAGTGCTGGGCTTCCCTGGGAATAGAAATTGTTCTTGGGGCTCTCCAAAGAGGGGAGGACTGCTCTCAGCCAGGAATCTGTGGGCAGAAGGTTGTTCCTTAGGGAAGTTTCTGAAGAGGGCTTAAAGCTGACTCCCCTCCTTTGCCTTGTTACACAAAATCCCTGTAGGGCTCTGCACAACTGGAAGGTCCTAGAGTCAGACTGAGGCTTTAGGAGCACGTTGGTGGTCCATGGGATGATGTAGAAGTACAGAAGTGAAGGACAAAAATGAGCTGCTTTGGGAAGACTGAGACTTTTTCAGCTACAAAACGTTCCTGTGCTGGAGAACTCCGATAATCAGAAATAATTGGTTGGATGTAGCTTGCTTCTGGTTCAAAAAGAGCTTAAAAGAACTTAAATTGGGGCTCTCAGCTTATTTTCCAATTAAAAAGAACTAAAAAAAGGAGGACAGTTGAATCTTTCAGCCTTTTGGTGCAGTTTCCCCCCTCTCAAACACCCTGAACCAGCACCCTTAAATAAAGTTTGGGCATGGGAGCTTAGGATGAAGGCTGTGAAAATGATTAAAGGATTGAAGAAATGTCCATTTAAGGAGAAATGAAAAGGCTGAGAGAGTTAAAATTAAGAGCAAAGTCTCATAAGGGTGAGATAGATAAAGAAAAGCAGAGAGGAAATCATGTTTCCCTATCTATTTTGGTAGGACTCAAAAAACATCAGTGATGAGAATGAAGTTTTAGAACTTCTTCACTAATGGAAATATAATGAACTCATGGAAATTATCACAAGCATTTGCTCCAGCTGAAATGGGCTGGTTTGGGTCTGGAGATCAAAGTAGCCTTGAGATCATCTTCAGATCCACCAAAAGGGAAATGTTTTTTTTTGAAGGGGGATGATTAGGCCTTTTTCTGGTGCTCCCCGGAATAAGTTAGGTGGAAATGTGAGCTGGCTGTTTCATAATTGTCCTTTTCTTTATCTTGTAATTGTTTTCTGAATCCTGTGGGAGCCATGGCTCGGGAGCAGGATCCAGCCTGTTACAACCTGGCCTGGGAATAGAGCTTTGTCAGTTTAGACACCAAACAGTATCAGTAGGGGTGCTGCTGTTTCATCACTCCATGTCTGATTTAAAGATCAAACATCTTCCTGCTACAGCTCAGAGAGAAACTTCAATGCTCCAGTGCTGGGTGTGCCCTCCAACCCCGTGAGCCTCAGCTTCGGGAAAAGATCTGGGGCTGAAAATTGTCACTCTTTTAAAATGAATCCCAGGTGGTTTCTGATATCACTGTGACAAAGGGGGCTTGGTTTTGTAGAGGAGGGAGGTCTGGCCCCCTCAGACCTGGTGCTGCTGTCACTGCTCCCTTCCCATGCTGGAACATCCCCTTGACCTTGCTTTGGGAGGATCTCAGCCTCCCAGCTTCGCAGGATCTGGAACACAGGAGAAGGTTCTGGCAGGTGAAATTATCTAATCAGAGGGTGGCCTTGTCCTCAATGAGGCTTCAGTCAGACCTGAGAGCTCGTCCAGCTGCCACAAGTCAGGCGTGAAAGCTCTCCTGCTGGGGAGGAGCATTAACAAACCTCCCTCCCAGTGCCAAAGACAAATCTCTGCTGCTTTTCTGGCCTCCAGCACTGGGAGAAGGGCGGCAGCCAAAGGCTGTGTGAGGTTGCAGGGAGTTATTTCCACACTGGGAAGGGATCTGCACTCTTGGCTGCTGGTAGGTGGGTAAGACCTTTCCTGAGGGTCAATAGAAACAGGCCTGGAGAAAAGATGAGGTGAAGTCTCAGCTTGATACAGACATGGACTGCTAAATCCTGGCTGCTCTGGCTGCAGGATGAAGACTGAAATCCAGAAAACTCCTCACATTTCTTTTTAATCCCATTATTTTCAGAAGTTCATATCCATGTGCTCCAAGTAAGTGATGCTGTATCTGTTCAAAACCATTTAGCTGATAGCATAAATAACCTCACCACAGATCTCTGCAGCTTATCTCTGCTCTGAGAAATGTGCTGAATGAAAAATTTTACCTTTCTTGTCTTCTGATGCCAAATCTCAGCCTTATTTACCCGCTTTCTGGGCAGAAGCATTCCAAATTCCTGAAGTTGTGTGGCCAAACTTACCTCCTGGACTGGCTGGATGAATCCTGAGCTTCTTTAAATTTCTTGTTCTGTAATAATTAATAAAGTACTAAAATTGCATAGGTACAATAAAAGAGGATTTGGAAATGCTTGACTTGCTTACCAGTTGTACAGACAGGACCACCCCAAGCCTATTTTAAAAAACGCTTAATTTTTTTCACTCTCTGGTTACAACTTTAAAGCCAGTTATAACAGATACAAAATGATGGTAACCCCTGCCTTTCACAAAGCGTGAAAAGGACAAAGGAAGCTTGGCATGATCCAAGTTCTTGTTTTAATTTGAAGCATGAAAGAATAGGAGACTGTGGGAGCAGTTAATGCTGTGTCTGAGGCATATCCAGGATAATGCAGTTCTGGTTCTCTTCTGGAGCAGATCGGGCAATGGATGGGAGTTTGGGTGTTCTGTTTTTCTCTTCTGCTCATGTCTTTGGCTAATAAGGGATTTTAGGTTGTTTCTTTTCCCTTTGTTTCCACATTTTACCTCTTTAAAAATGAAGGCAGTGCTGGTACCTGACTTTGTAACGTACTCGTGAAGGAGGCTGGCTGTCAGCACTGAAAAGTAGTGAGTTTAAAACATCTCAAAAGAAGTAAAAATAAGCCTTTAAAACTGCTGAAATGAAGTGTGGGGAACTTGAATCAGAAGTGAAAGAGATGGTAACAGCATCATCTAGAAATCATCAGCTAGAAATCTTCTAGCTGCTCACTCACAGTGAGTGGGAGACTCTTGCACGGAGCTCAGCGTTCGTGTTCCACGGGGAATGTGTTAAATCCACGGCGTGGCACACCCAGAACTGCAGCTGTGGGTGTCTGTCAGAGCTGAACCCCAGGCAGGATTGGACCTTTGGGGGAGGTGACATGCTCTGAGTCAAAATGTCCACGAGTGTTGTCACTGACTTGTGGTGTGAAAATGAGGGGCACCACCTTGGATGGAGAGAGGGGAATGTCCTCCATGGCAAAGTCAGTGCTCAGGATCATGTCCTGGCTTTGAAATGCTGCAATTATGGGCTGATTTTCAAAAGCTGTGGCTCATCAATGGAAGGGAGAAGTTGGGAGTGTTTTCCTGGGGCCTCTTTCCACCATAGGATGGGGCTGTAAAGCAGAGGCCTCCCCAGGGTTCCAGCAATGCTGAAGCCACAGCTGTGACCTCAGGCCAGTTCAGCTCTTTGGGTTTCAAAGGCCACATCTGAGCAGTCAGCCGAGGCCTGCTTGGCATGAAGGTGCTCAGGGGAGAAAAGCAAACAAAATTTGTATTTATTTTTCCTTTTTGAAACCTGGCAGCCCTCCAGCTCATCAAACAGCGCTTCTGCTTCTGATCCCTCTAGGGCTGCCCTCTGATCTGGCTTGTGTGGGAAGGATGAGAAACTCTTTCCTTGTAACTACAAACCTCTGGTGTCCCTCCGTGAGGGCTGGAAAATGCAGAATTAGTGTCCCTTTTCCTCAAATCAACCTTCATGTCCATTAGCAGGAATGGAATAGCCCCCCTGCATCTTTGGAAACCTTTGTTCCACAGGAGGAGGGTTTGGGTGAGGCTTAATTTCCATCTAATAGCCTGTTAAAATCTTCACATGGCTTCTTGAAGAATGCCATTAAGAATCAATTACATTAATGGGGCTCGGTTGGAGCTGTGCTGAAATATGGATGGGATCAAGGAAAGTGACTTTGCAAAACAGGGTCCTTGGTGCTGCAGCCATTTATTCCTCTTGATCTTCCCAGGTTTCTGTATGGACCAAACCTGCTCTTGGATGTTGTCAGCTCTGCAGAAGCTGAGCTTGTTCAGGGATGAGGAGTCAGTGTCATGAACTGTGGTGTAAAGCCACTGCCAGGGGGGTTAGGAGGGAGTAATTCCCTTGCCCTGGTAGAGGTGGTGCTGGACTGCTCAGTAAAAACCACCCCAGCATCACTGGCAGCACCAGGAGATCCTCCAGGCCTTGTTCATTCAACTGCAGAACCTGGTCTGACACCTTAGAGGTGTCTGGGACTCTGCTGCTGACACTGCAGAGTGTCCACGAGCTTATCATGTGACAAAGGGCCTGGAGATATGAGAGGGTCGAGACAGAGAACTTTCTGTCCATGGCTGCTGGGCTGTTAAACTGATCGTAATGTGGGTTGTGAAAGAGGATCCTTGTCCATGGAAAGAAGATGGTGACAGAGAGAAGCTGGATGTCCTTGCAGGAGAGGTGCATGGAAAGGTGAGTCCAGTTGTGAGACTGCTCAGGACCTTGTACAAAGGTGGGACTTAGAGGTCACTGTCCACTTAGAGGTCACTGTCCACTGCCCCTTCCATGGGGTGGGATTTAATGGGTGCCCCACAGCTCAGGGGCAGGGCCATTGCCTCCCTACGCTGCTTGTGCTGGGCACTGGTGGCACGGCTTTGGTCCTGCTGCTGGTGTAGGAAGCGTGACTGGAGCTGGGATTGCAGTGAATATGCTGGGAAAGCTCCACCTGAATCCTCGTGGCACTGGGAGGAGGGATTCAGGTGGGGCTGGAAAGGAGCCTGTAGTGACCACAGTGACTGAGGGTGAAGAAAACTCAAGAGAGGGACAGGGACAAGGCCTCGGTGTGTGTCTGTTGTGTACTTTCCATCATACTTGGAGCCTCCTGGATAATATTTTTGGCAGGAATGTTTGTAGAAAGTGATCTGTGCAATCCAGCTGCCTCGTGCCATGTTTCCAAACTCTGCGTGGGCAGCTCAGCTGCAGGCAAGTGGCCTGAGGCACTGAGCCGTGAGGCAGAGCCCTGTGGTGTTTGCATCCAAGTGCCAGGCAGTGCATGGGTGTCTGTGAGGTGCAGGGAAAGCCACAAGTGTTGGGTGCTGCCTCTTGTCCATGAGAAATTTGTGATTTACAAGAGCTCATCACCCCCAGACTCATGAGGTCATACCTAGCTTTGTTTTCCTCTTTACAAATGAGGGGCTTGAGTAAAACCAAACCAAACCAAACCTTTAAAAGATTTCAGGTAGAAGTGGGGTGAGCATCCCCCTGGTTCCTCTGCGTGCCTTGGCTGAAGGACTCAAGCTGCAGCTGCAGAGAGCCCCCGCTGCCGGAGCCGAGCACTGACGCAGGCGCCAGGTACGAAACTGCTGAGCTGGTACCCTTCAGCAGAGCTGCATCCCGGGCAAGGGCTCCACTCGGAGCCTGATCTCCCTGAACACCCCAGGGCTGGGATCTCAGCTGGCACCTGAGCTCCCAGGGCTGCCTGCCCTGCCTTGGCACCGCTGCTCTGCGCCTCGTGCTGCCCATGGCGCGGCCGGGGCTTGGCGCGCGCCCGGAGCCGCAGACCCCGCGAAGGCGACTCCATGGAAATGACTCTGGGGATGCTCAGCTTGCGTTTGGATTTGGAGGCTGGAGAGCTGTGCCTTTCCCAGAGCTCCTCCATCAGCCTGTGCTGGACGCAGAACCTCTGCCCCTGAGCTTTCATTAAATCCAGCAGAACCAAACCCACCTCTTGCCACTTCCCACCTCATCCGGCCTGAGCTGTGCGTGTGTGGAGGAGCCGTAAATCCCTGAGCTCGGGCTCGGCGTAACCTTGGAGCAGAGTGATGGGAAGGGCGTTGCTGGAGACCAGCCCCAGCCAGACTTAACAGTGCCTCGTTCTTGGAAACGAGCTGTGTTTCAGGCAAATATCCGGGAGCTGGGGATTTTTTTAGCCTGTCTCTTGCTGTTCATTTTCTCTCTGGCACTGGGACTGCAATTCCAGGAACCCTGGCTATACTTGAAAGCGCCTCTCAGACAGGGATAAAAGTAATTAAACCTCTCAGCTTTCTCCCTTTTTTCTTTTTTCTTTTTTTTTTTACTTATTGTAGTTTTTCAAACGTGGATTTAAGACAGGGACAAAATGTATGGGCTGAGATCTGCCAGCCTGTTCCAGCATCGAGCAGGTGAATGGGAGGATGAAGAGGCTCCTCCATGAAAGGGCTCCAGAGCTGCTCCTGGAGCAAGCAGAGATGGTTGGCTGCTGCCAGGTGCAGCCTTTCTTACACTTCCCCTCTCCTCCCCACGTAATTAACTCGTTAAATTTAGCTGTCTGAGAGGTATGGAAATGCATGTGGTGCAACTGCTTTGGTTGTGCAAATAACCGTGATTTCAGCTTCCGTGAAAAATCAAGGGAATTGTTTCATGCCATGCAGAAGAACTGAAAGAACTGAGTTTCATATGAAAAGCAGATTAAAATGGCAAGAAAATTGGGGAAAATGAGAAGTAATGTTTTTGTCTAATCTGGATTATGATGATTTTGAGCTTTTAATGTTCTCAATTTTAATTTTTTAACTCCAGTTTTATTTGGGAAATTAAACTGTGACATCCTTTCAAGTAGAAAAGACCAGACTTTAAAAGTTTTGATTTAACAATGTTGGCACACAAAAAGTTCTTTATGCTGCCTTTCTTCAAGGAAAGGTTTTGGCAAACTTGGCTTGAGTTACTGAAGTGTTGTGGTTGACCAAAATCCAGGGGGAATGTGTGTAGGGGAATTCAATAAAAACTGTCCAGCAAAAAGGTGCTCTCCTGCTGCTATGCTACTCAATCTCTGGGCAGATGGAGCCAGCTGAGAGTCAGACCATCCTTAAAAATGCACTTTTTGGATGAAATGTTTTCTCTGTTAATAACGCCTCCTGATTGCTCTGTGCTTACTCATGTGGAGGGATGGCCCAACCTGCAGAAACTGAATTTGAATGTACCTAGGGTTAATTTTAGGGTTACATCCCAAAGTTGTGGTCTCTGGAGATTTTTTGATCTATCACAGAATTATTTAGGTTGGAAAACACCTCTGAGATCATTGAATCCAACCTGTGACTGACCTCCCCCTGCTTGTCACCCAGCCCAGAGCCCTGAGTGCCACATCCAGGTGTTCCTTGGACACCTCCAGGGATGGGGACCCCATCACCTGCCTGGGCAGCCCTGTCCAAAGTTTAATCATCCTTTCTGGGAAGAAAGTCTTCCTGATGTCCAACCTGAGCCTCCCCTGGGCCAGCCTGAGGCCGTTCCCTCTCCTCCTGTCCCTGTTCCCTGGGAGCAGAGCCCGACCCCCCCGGCTGTCCCCTCCTGTCAGGGAGTTGTGCAGAGCCACAAGGTCCCCCCTGAATCACAGAATCACAGAATCAATTAAGTTGGAAAAGACCTCTGAGATCATCGAGTCCAACCTATGACCAAACACCACCGTGTCCATTAGACCATGGCACCAAGTGCCAGTCTTTCCTTAAACACCTCCAGGGACAGTGACTCCACCACCTCCCTGGGCAGCCCATTCCCATATTTAATCACCCCTTCTGTGAAGAAATTCCTCCAAACGTCCAACCTCAACTTTCCTGGTGCAGCTTGAGGCAATTTCCCCTTGTCCTGTCCCTGGTTGCCTGGGAGGGGGAGGACAACTCCCACCTGGCTCCACTCTCCTGTCAGGGAGTTGCAGAGAATGAGAAGGTGCCCCCTGAACCTCCTTTTCTCCAGGCTGAGCAACCCCAGCTCCCTCAAAGGACCTGTGCTCCAGATCCTTCACCAGCTTTGTTTCCCTTCTCTGGACCTGCTCCAGCACCTCAATGTCCTTCCTGAATTGAGGGGACCAGAATTGAACACAGCACTCGAGGTGTGGCCTCACCAGTGCCCAGTACAGGGGAAGAATCACTATGAGCCTCCTTTTCTCCAGGCTGATCCCCTTTCCCAGCTCCCTCAGCCTTTCCTGGGGCTCCAGCCCCTCCCCAGCTCCATTCCCTTCCCTGGACACGCTCCAGCCCCTCAGTGCCCTTCCTGCAGTGAGGGGCCCAGAACTGGACACAGCACCTGAGTGCTGAGTCCGGGGGGATTTCTGTGGGTCTCCATCTGCTGAGGAGCTGGGCTGCTCTGAGCCAGCCTGCCCTGCCCATCCCTGCTGGAAACCCTTGGCTGTGTTCCTTGTGGGGAGGGTGAGAGGCTGGTGATGGAGCACACGGGGCAGGTGAGGTCAGCTCAGGTGGGATGGCTCGTGCTGCGCTCCCGGGGTGCACGCGGTCTCCTCACGCTGTCAAACATTAACCTGCCCCTCCACACACACCTGTCCCTGAGCCTTCACCACCTGTGCATGCAGCACACACCTGATGGATCCTGTCCCAGCTCTGTTTGCTCTCAGGGCTCAGCTCCTGTGGGGTACAGCGCACGGGGAGGAAGGCTCCAGGTCTGCCTCATCCTGAGCGTGAATGGGAGGAGATAACCTTCCCGGGAGCACAGAAATGCTCAGTGGGGATAATCCTGAAGCAGGGACACCCCACCAGGCACCTGCTCCACCCCCAGAGTGTTCTATCCAGGTGCAAAGCAGACTTGGTGTCCCAAACCCATTTTCTGCCCAGCAGTTTGTTGGCAGTGTTGGCGTTATCCTGCCTGGCTCCCTTTGGTCTCCCCCACACTTCTCCACTGGGCTCCAGCTTTGTTTGAGGTGGCAGAAGGGATTGTTCTAATCTCATTTTCCATCTTTATTGTTCAGTGCACAGCCCTAAGTCTTATTTACAGGCTTATTCAAACCATGGGCTGAACATGGGAATTCTCATTTCCTTCCAGGCTTCTTTTTTATGGACCTCATTGCCACAGTCTGAGAGCTTCACACCAACATTAACTCAATTTCACAACACCCTGGTGAGACAGACTTTGATGTTTCCTATTTTATGGTGCAAAGGGAGGTATAGGAATATCAAAGACAAAAGTAACCATTAATTTTCACTTAATACCTTCAAAACCTGTTTGTGGGAGCAGCAATAGGCTCGTTTCTCCTGCATGGGCTCATTTCCTGACAAGTTTTAGGGCACCAATCCAAAGGGAAAGATTTCTAGGGCTTCTCATGAACTCACACCAGAGTTTTCTTATGGTTTTCCTTGATTTAGGGTCCAGACAGCACCTAGAAAACTCCACCTAAAGGCAGAAAACTATAAACAATAAAAAAAGGTGGGAGTATGTGGCTTTAAGCCTGTTGGTAACTTCATGTGTTTCTCGTCTCATGATGCTCACAGGAAATAAAAACCCCCCAGGTGATGGTGGCAACGAACATCCTAGTGAACATTTTAGCTTAAAGCTGGCAGTTTATGCAACTTGTGCTGAATGCTCATCTGAAACCTTCCAGCACCCATCCCATCACTGAGCCCTCTTTGCCATCTGTTAGTCAAAAGTGGTTTCTGAAGTTGCTGCTGGTGGAGCTGTGCTGTGGAGGAACAAACTTCGTGGCATTATTTCTTCCCTTGGTGTATCTGTGCTTAAGGAGAAAATGTCCAAGAATAATTGAGATGAATCAGGTTTCTATATGTGGCTTTTTTGAATATTTAACATCTTAGATCTTGTGAAGCAAAAGGGGCAAGGAACAAACGCTGTCTATTTTTAGGGCTGGGGAGTGGATGAAGCTGCTGGCCTAGATCCTGCACTCCTTCCAGGAGGAGCAAGGCAAAAAACAACCATAAACTGAGTGAGTCTTTGTGTGATGGGCAGGATTTCTTGTGTTTATTTGAGCTGACAAAAACCAGTTGGTTTTCATGTTGAGTTGTTTGTGTTGTGGAGGGAAAAAGTAAAAAAGGAATCATGAGAACTTTGAATAAAACCTCTTCCCTCTCTGGTTTTATTTCAGTTGTCCAAACTGAGAGTTGTCTAAATACTTGAAAAGGATGGAAGTCAATAAAGTAAGGGAAGATTTTCTTCCTGTCTCCACCTCTTCCTCCATTCAACACTGGGGTTATAACTTGCTCAGGAGCTATTCTAGTGTTTTGCATTTCCCAGCTGCCACAATGGGGAAATCTTGGGAGTTTTGAGGGCTCTTCCTCTTTCCCTCCTCTTCCCTGTACCATTCCTGATGCTTTGCACTGGTCCCAGTGAAAATTCACCTTAACTACAGACCTGCTCTCAGAAATTCAGCTGGGTTTAAACAGCCCCCAGATAAATCTCAAGTTACAAGTTGGGCAAGAGTCTGTGTTTGCAGTGCATTTCTTACTGGGAGATATTGCTGTTACTTTAAAATTAAAAATAAGAGCAAGATATACTGAAAAAATAGAAATAAGTGGGGTGAAAAACTGTTCTTCAGCTGAGACTGAGAATGGAAAATTTCTACCCAAAAGAAGAATATTTCTGGAAATGACAACTCAATGGAAACATAGTTCTCTAATGCATTCACTGTTAAGTGAACATTATTTATATTGCAGGAGAGAAACACAATGTGGCAGAAGTTATTTGGTTGAAAAAAAAATAGAAAATCCATGAGCAGACATTCATCATTTGCAAGTAGGGAGCCTGGGATACAGATGAGCTAAAGGATGAAGACTCCAGACTCTTGCTCTTGTAATTTGCATTTTGTTGGTATATATAAAATGAAATGAGGTTTATATTTGTTTCAAGCAGAAGTGCTTAGCAGGCATAGGAAAAGCTGTCTGCAACATTAAGCATATATTCCAAGTTTTCTTGGAACGAGACCATTAGGAGGAAATAGCTCCTCTTTTTCTATTCTTGCTGAGGTAGGATCATGTTCTCTACATTGTTTAATAGCAAGTCTAATGCCACTTTTGAGACTCTTTTTTGGAGAGGCAGCACATTCTGAGCCATGTGATCCTGCAATCTGCAGTTGTTTTGGGGTAATACTTGGATACTTCTTGCTCCAAAGGAGAGATGCAAATCCCACCTGATTTGGGCTGACTTGTGGGACTGACAGGGGAATTAAATTCTGGGACAAATCTACACAGGGGTTTTATTCTTCCTTCTCTTTATTCATCCCTTCTAGGGCTGTTGCAATGGTTTGGGCTCTGCAGTGGTGTGGTGCTGCAGTTCCTGTAGGCTCTTGGTGTGTTCCTGGGACCTACAGCTCCAAGGATTTTGGTGTGTCAAATTCTGCATGGAGAGTGCAATGGGAAGGCGAGGGAGCTCCCAGTGCTCCTCCCCTTTCCCATCTCAATAATGTTCTGGTGTGCAAGGGAAGCTTTCCATCCATCCACCCATCCTGCAGTCTCTGGAATGGTAATTTGGCCAAACCCCTGCACAGCTGCTTTTTCAGGGGTCACCACCTTTGGAAAGAGCTTTTTCTTTTGCCAGTGGGAAGGGCAGAGGTTTAGGGTTTACATTTTAGCAGTTTGCTGTGGGTACCCCTCTTATTGCTGATTTCAGTGGTTTCAGATCAGATCCCAAAATCCTTTGGCCATGTTGCAGGACAGATTTCCCAGCTCAGAGCTCCTGTATCCCATGGAATTACTCCCTCAGCAATAAAGAAAGCCAGACTGACAGCTAAAATATTTTTTCTCTTTGTAATGACTTTTTAACATTTAAAATTTATGGATCTCTTTATGCCCATAAAACATAGCAAGTCTATCCTCTGTCCCATTCCAGCATCACTTGCCTAAATTTGAATCCATCACTTTGAAATGATTTCATTGCAAATGGGGTGCATGATGAATAATGGAATATCATGAACCCTACTAACTTCAAATTAATGTACTTTACTGCCAAGTAATTACTGTCCCATAAAGGAATCCTTTGTACCTCTGGATGAGGCTTTCTAGTCCCTCATGCCCCCAAGTCCTTTAAACTGTCCCTTTCAAGCTGGTCTGAACCAAAAATATACAAGGACTTTGGGTCCTGATAAGTTTTTAGCCCTTTAATTGGTTTTGTGGAACTGTTGGAGGCTGGGAGTGTGGCTGGAGCACATCTCTGGATGACTTTGTCCTGGACACCAGTGATCAGCAAGAGCCCTCTTGCTTTTTAAGGCTGGCACTTGTGGCATCAGCTCATTCTTGACCCTCCTGGAGCAAAAACCAGATTGTTGTGGTCACCTTTTTTTGCAAATATGTTCTACCTTGTCCTTATGGCTGTGAGTGGGTGCTTCAGGAGCATCCCAGGGCAGGAATTTTGCTGCTGAAAGGAGAGGAACAACTCCAGGCTAATGTAACTCTTGTCCTTCTTCCTGCCGGGTTTTGTTCTGTTTCTCAGTGCCCCAGGCACAAGGATGGAAAATCCGACCCCACTTATTTCATGTGAGAAACAACTGGTGGCACTGAGCATCAGGGATTTTCAGTCTGCCCTCTTCTGGGAAAGCCTTTTCTGCCACTTCACCAGTGCTTTGTGCTTGATCTTGCTGCATTCTAAAATTGCTCTCCTGGCTATAGATGAGGAACAGACCCTGGTGGATAAAAGAAGCCAACATGAGTATCCCCCCAGTTTCTAGGATGCTCACTCTGTCTTACATTCTAACAATCAGACTTTTCCCTGTTTCTCCTTTTGTGGTTCTCACCATTAGATTTTCAATTTGTTAATTTTTACAGCGCTATTCAACCTATTCCATACAAATCTGAGCTCCATGATGGGGCTTTTTACACCTTCTTATCATTTGATACAGAAAGATCATGAGCAGAAAGTCAAACAGACAAGTTCCCTTTATCCCACCCAGGGCATCTAAGGATGCAGAGGGATGGACAAGGTATGTGGAGTGACTTGAACCTGTTTGTGGGCTAATGAATCTGCTCCATAATTATCTCATGTAGTAATGACTACTTGGTGCCAGAATCCTCAAGAAAAATCCACCCCAACCTGAAGGACCATCAGTCTGTGTCATTAAACAGGCCCTGACCCAATCAACCAGAGCTATTTAAAATTTAAATATAATCTCTTGGGTGTCTGTCGCCTCATGAATCTCTGGAGGCTGCAAATCTGCCTTAGTTCCTCTAAAAAGATTTCAGAAGAGGTTTAACTCCTTTCTCTCATGCTTAGGATCACAAGTGAGATGACCCTGATGATCTAAATAAATAGATGTGCTGCTGTTGGGTTATTTTATCTTCATAAGAGCCATTTAACCCCCTTCTGCTTTTTCTGCTGGAGCAAGGGAGCTCTTCAAAGGAAAGGGTCAAGGAACAGGATGCAGAAAATTGCTGCCACCCTCAGAGCTGTCCTTGCCAGGCCCCCAGCTTGAAATATCTCGGGTGACACTGAAAGACTCCCTGCAGAGCTCTGAGGATGAATGAGGATCCTTGGATTAAATGATGATGAAGTGGCTGATGAAATGGGATGAATGAGGTGCTGCAGGCAAGAACTCCTCCATTATCACAGCTGACCCCAGGCCAAATTTCCTCCGTTTCCCCATCTGTAAAAATGGAAATTTGTTGCGTCATGAGTTAAGGGTGAAGTTGTGTCTTAGAAACCTTCTTGCTCTGGAGAGCAGAGAATACCTTTCTGTTCACAGCTCCTGCCCCAGTAATCATGGGATCATGGAAGAAGCCTTAAAACCATCTCGTTCCACCCCCTGCTATGGCAGGGACACCTTCCACTATCCCAGGCCTGGCCTTGGACACTTCCAGGGATCCAGGGGCAGCCACAGCTGCTCTGGGCACCCTGTGCCAGTGTTTTATCCCCCTTATAATAAAAACTTCTCCCCAGTATCCTGTCTAACCCTGCCCTGTGTCAGTATGAAGCCATTCCCCCTTGTCCTGGCACTCCATGCTTTTGGAAACTGTTCCTCTCCATCTTGTGGGCTTCCTTCAGGCACAGCAAGGCCACAGTGAGGTCACCCCAAAGCTTCTTCTCTCCAGACTGAACAATCCCAACTCTCCCAGCCTTTCCTCCCAGCAGAGCTGCTCCCTCTTATCAATGAGGAGACCCATAACATTGCCCTGCTGCTGATATTTAGTAGAAATTAAAAAAAAATTCATAAAATGGGCTAGGACAGGAAGCAGTTTTTTCCCTGGACTGAAATCCTCTGTGTGAGCCATGTATTGAATCCAAATGCTCCACAAAGATCCCCTGAGAGAGTCTCCATGAGGCCTGATGGGGATGGACATGATTCCATCTTCCCTGCATCATCCATCAAGGAGCTTGAAGTAACTGGGAAAGACATGGTTATTGAATATCTCATGAAAGATGAGAGAGAAACATAACTATTGTTCACCTTTGAGGAGAGGAAATGAAGGAGGGAGTAGTAGAAGAGTAATAAAGCAAAGAACAGAACTGCAGTTGCCCTGGTGTTTGGTTTAGGCAGCTGCCTGCTTTTTTAGGGCCAGGAAGAGGAGTAGGTACAGAGCATGGTAAATTCTTCCTGCTCTAGCACTCGCTGTGAAGTTCACTGCAGATCTTCCCAGAGCAGACAGAAAAGTGGGGCCCTGACCCAGCAGGGTCACAGAGCCCACTTGGCATTTCCAGCCAAAATGGCTTTTTGTAGTCCTGCCATGCTGGCAGTGACACATCTTAGGCTCAGCCTCCCTGAGCCTTCCTTGCACCTTTAATTGCTTGTTTTCTTCCTGGCTGGATCCTCAAAGCCCCATAGGACACTGGGAAAGAGCTCCCTGCCATCCATCCTGGTGGTTGCATCCATGTGCTACGTGATTTTTCCAGCTGGTAAAACATCCTGGGATCATTTCCTACAGAGGGGCTGAACATGTCCAGGATCAGGATTGTTACATCCAGGGTGTTTTACCTGCATGGTTTGGTTTTGCATAAAATCAATTACTCTCTGAGTGAATGTTGGGGAAAATGACCCATTGCAGGCTAGAGGGAGCACCCCTGGCTCTTAGAAAAGCTCAGCCCTGTCACTGGGAACTCCTTGTTAAGGAAATACAGAAATCTGAGAGGTGAAGTCAGGAAGTGGAAGTGTGATTTCTGATGGAAAACTGCTTTATTTCTTCCCTGTCTTTGTACAAGTGTTATCTGTGGGTCTCAAACCCTGCAGGAAACACCTCTGATACTTTCTGAAGGAGTTTGCTGATCCCTTCCCCTCTCGTAAAGAGGAAAAAAAAAAAAAAAGGAGGGAAATAAAAAAAGCACATTGAAAGTGGCTCCATGGCAATGGCAGACACCTGTGGTGTTCTTCTGGAGAGTTTGTTTCCTGGAAGGAATTGTTTCTTGCACAATCAGTTGATTCCTGTCCCCTCCTGGATGATGTTATTTTCTTGAGTCTTGAATACTCTCCCAGTCAGGCAGAAATATCAGCTGTGACTCTGGTCTTGTTCCACGGCGTAACTCATGGGCATCAAGAGAAACTTGTTCTCCACCTGGTTGAGAGTAGAATCACAAGAGCCTGGTTTTCCTGCAGTCCAATTTATTTTGGTTACTTTGGACCAAATATTGAATGATCCTTTTTTTTTTAAAGGAAGCCAGAGATGTCTCTGAGATCTCCCTGAGATTGTTCCACGTGACCTCTACAAGCTTCTTCATCCAAATTTTAGTCTGGGAGGAGCTGAGGTGGCTCTTTCTGCCCCTTTGCACAGATGGATTGTCCAGAAAACCCTCAGGAAAATCCTGGTGAGCCAAAGTGGAAAATGTTGGCCTGAAACAGCAAAAGGTCACAGCAGTGTGGTGGGAGGGACAGGGAGAGATGGACAGGGCTGTTCTGAAGGGCTCAGAATGGTTGGGCCCAGGTGATTTCCTCGATGCTGTGGAACCTGGTTCATCCAGAGGGGCTGGAAAGTGGATCTTGGGATTGTCTTTGGTGTCAGATTGTTCAGCTGGGCCTGGTGGCTGGAGATGACTCAAGGGAGAACTGACAGGACCTCTGGCTGTGGGCAGTTGAGTTGTGGGGTGTGGGCAAGGCTGAGCTCCTCAGCTCAGGTATCTGCTAAAGACAGGCCTTACCTGGGCAAAGAGAATATTGTCTTTGCCAATTTTGTGAAAGTTTAGTTTGAACCGAGCTGGATTTGTGGGTGGTGATGTGTTACAGGTTTGGGTGCTGGGAGTTTGGCACGAGGTTGCTCTGAGGCTGTTGGCTCTTGCCAGGAAGAAGCAGCAAAGCTCTCTCAGCTGGGCTGTGACCTTCCCCAGGGGCTGGGCCACCCCAGGTCTCCTTCATCCTCATTTTCTAAACTCTGACGTGTTCGTTAAGAGCTGTTTGCAATTTGTTCCAGCCCTTTTTGCTGAACAAAGGGCTCTCCTGAAGGCCAAAGAGCCCATTAAGAGCATACACAGGGAAAAAAGTAACACCATGAAGAAAACATGAGATTTCTTCTTTAGTCTCTTAATCCATTTGGTGAAATATGGATGTTTCAAGCCAAAAATGGAGAAGGAAGAAAATTGAAAGTGTTTCATTTTGAAATATATTGCTTTTATGTACTTGAAATGCTTTTTTTGACTTTATGCTTGGAAATAGCACTGATCTAAACTGTAAATAAAAATTAATTAAGTGACTCAGACGCCATAAATCTGTTACCTTCAGGTCAAATGAAACATTTGGTTGGCCTAAGGTGACTTTTCTCGGATGCTTTTTCCCTGGGAAAGCACAATGTCTGCAAATGGGCTTCACTGGTGTCCCTGCCCAACCCCTGCATGGGGTTGGAATGAGATGGGCTTTAAGGTCCCTCCCAACCCAAACTATTCTGTGATTCTATAAAATGATTTCCTCCATTCATTTGGGTGATCCAACTGAAAAGTTTGTTTGGATCATCCAAGTGAAAAATTCCCTTGTCCAGCTCCAGGTGGCAATGATTGCTTCTTCCTGTTGTTTCTGCACTGAGATATGGTTTCCCCCTCAGGAAAGTGTCAGCAATTGGGATTTTCCTTTGCCAGTCTCCTCTGAAACACATTCCTCCAGGATTAGAAGGGATTTGCCTTGGGAAGACCTTGGACCTGACAGGGAAACACGGCAAAGTAAACAGAGAATCATGAAATGAAGATTATTTGTAACTGAGATGATTTGTCTCCCTTGCACCAAGCTCTGAAAGGGATTCTGGGGAAAAGAAAAGCATGGTGTAAAAAAGAAGAAGCTTTTATTCTGCTTATCTGAGCTGTTTTGAAACCTTTTTTTGGGAAGGATGTTGATATGAAGGATATTGTGTTATGCAAAGCTTTGTTGTGTCTGAGCCTGTAATTCCAGCAGAAATACCTGGAATAAACCCAATTCCTCAGTGCAGCATTTTGACATTGCTGGTGGCAGGTCCTGGCTGTTAAATACAGTTGAAAACATCTGAAGGGGCCACTGAAAGAGCTCAGGCCTTAGAAGGAAACAAGAAAGGGATGCTGAAAGGTTATGGATCTCCTGCCAGCATTTTCCTGGAAAACATGGAGCATTACAGGCAGGTTTTGTGCAACAAAGAGAAGCTTGAGCAGGCTTCAAACACAGAAAATCACAAAGGGCTGCAGCCAAGGAGGAAGTGAACCCAAGGCAGACAAGAGGCAGGAAGATGCATCTCCAAGCAAAATTCCCAGGGGATGGAAGCACAGGTGGCTTTTGCCTCACAGAGACCTTTTATTTTCTCTTCTTTTTCTCAGGAAAATGTCTGAAAAAACCTGACTCTACACTGATTATCTCGAGTTTAAGATGTTTAGAAAAAGGACAGTTTCTATCCTCATGCCTCCCTGTTCCTCGTGGGATAGAGGAATTTCTGGAGAGGCACTTGAATATTCCATGAAATCTTTTGGTTTTCCTTCACCTTCCTCAGCCTCTGTGCTGATGATCTGGAGGGACATTGAAATTTCCCCAGTTTTCCTTGGATTTCAGTGAAGTTGTAAGAAAGTTGCCTTCTCTTCATTTTATCCTTCACAAAATGCTCTGGAGCTTTAATGCTCTTTCAGAAGCTGTGGCTCACAGAATGGGACTTTGGTGAGGAAGGGGAGGAACAAAATTGGAGGCAAAAAACCCCTTTCAATAACCATCCCCTCTGCCAATCCAAGGATTCACAGGTCCTTTCTGCCTCTCCCTGAGAGGGAAAAGGAGCTGAGTGAAGAATGAGCAGAGTTTTCCAAACAAATTCCTGGCAGGAGTGAGCGTGGCAGCTGCCAATCACCGCCCTCAGCCGTATTCCGTCTCCTTTGCTCTGCTTTGGGCTCTGAGCTGTGCAGGATTCTCTTAGAGCCTCTTTGTAACTCCTCTACAGAACAATCTGCCCAAGATGGCCCTGGGCCAGTTGTAGGCCAGTCCTGGAAGCCCTCAGGCAGGAGAGGAGCAGCTGGGCTGTCCCTCCTTTTCCAACATGTCTCTACCTGGGATTTCCTCTGCCCTCAATGTGTGCTCATTCAGTATTTACAATTTTGTTGCTGTTTTGAGCTGGAAGGTTCGATGTGTTCTTCCTCTCATTTCTCAGGGTCTCTTCTCTCGGGTGTCTGTCCCACCAGTTTCACCCAGGACAGGTTTCATCTGATTTAGGAGGAGGAACCTAAAATATAGGTTAGGAAGGACGTTGAGACGCTCAAGTGCATCCAGAGGGGGAAATGAGGCTGGTGAGGGGCTGGGAACACAAACCCTGTGAGGAACCACGGAGGGAGCTGGGGGTGCTCAGCCTGGAGAAAAGGAGACTCAGGGGTGAGCTCAGCACTCTCTGTGACCCCTGAAAGGTGCCTGTGCTCAGCTGGGGCTGGGCTCTGTCTCCAGGCAGCGCTGACACAACCAGAGCACACAGCCTCGAGCTGCACCAAGGGAAATAGGGGTTGGATATTAGGAAAAAGTTTTTTACAGAAGGGGTGGTAAAGTTCTGGAATGTTCTGTCCGGGGAGGTGCTGGAGTCACCATCCCTGGGTGTGTTTAACAAAGCCTGGATGTGGCACTGGGTGCCAGGGTTTAGTTGAGGTGTTGGGGCTGGGTTGGACTCGATGATCTTAAAGGTCTCTTCCCACCCAGTGATTCTGTGAATTCTGTGAATTGAATATTAGAAATCTGAGGTTTTGTTTATGGATGTTTGTTTTTTTTTCCCCCCCAGTGTTTAATCAGTTGTATTCCCCATCCAGGACCAAGAGCTTCTTTCATTTCACGTTGGATATTCCAAAGAGGAACCATTTCTAGAGCTGTTAAGGTGGCAAAGTATTTTTTATACAGAGAATCATAGATGGTTTGGGCTGGACTTGTTCTACCCCTCCTGCCATGGGCAGGGACACCTCCCACTGTCCCAGGCTGCTCCAAGCCCTGTCCAGCCTGGCCTTGGGCACTGCCAGGGATTCAGGGGCAGCCACAGCTGCTCTGGGCACACACAGTCCCCCTTCCCCTGCACACACCACTGTCTTTGTGTGCTTTCTTCCAATGTTCCTAAATTCAAAGCATCTGAAAAGGGCTTTGAATTAAAATGAATTTCTTGTTACAGTTCTTCAGCAGAAGCAGGGCTCTGTCCTGGGTAATCTCACCTTCCATCATCACATCCACAATATTTTAATTCAAGAAATTATTACCTAACATTTCATTTTATGAACCTATTTATCCCCATTTGTAAAGAGCCCATAGATGATCCAGGCCTGTATTTTACTCGGTCCTATACAAACAGGAATTGGATCTGAAACCAATTAGAGGCTCCATTTCAACCTGTGGGACAGTTATTAATCTCTAGTTTTCCAGACAATCTAACTCCTTTCTCCAGCACGATGGCTCCATGGCTGGATTTTGGGAATGGGATTCAGAAGAAATGCAGCTTTCATGTAAAGCTGTAATTGTTGCATCTTCTCTGGCAGGAAACATCGGTTAGCACTGCTGGACAATGTGTTAATGGCCCAGAAAAGTGGGTGTGAAGGTGCAAGGGTCAAAATCTCATGGAATTAGTGAGCTAGTCAAGAATTGCAGGAGGTGGGGACCAAGCAGACAGGATGGGAACAAGAGGAATCGGTGCTGACAGCCATGGAAAGACAGCTCATGCCATGGAGGGGATAATTTGAGTTTCTGGATGATAAATGCACCCCAAGGGAGTGGTAACCGTGGGCAAAGGGTGAAAGATCCAGGTGAAGCTGTGGAAAGCAAGTGGAAAATCTCCTCAATGCCTGGCAATAGTGAAAATAGTAAAAAAACAAATGGAAATAGTAATAAACCCATTAGCATCACATTGGGATAAAAAAATGTTAATATATCAGCAAAAGACCCTTTCCTGAGCTTCTCTCTGATCCCTGTATCTAATGGAGTTCATGGAAGAGCAATGGAAGCTGTCAGGAGGAGAACCAGAACTGGAGCAATATCAATGAAAAATCTGGGGTCAGTTGATGTAAAAGATGACTAAAAGGGGACATGAGAGATTTAGAAAATAAGAGACAACAGGCCAGTGGATCAGCAGCTCCTTTTCCTTCTTGTGAAGCACAAGGAGAAATTGCAGGAAAAAGGGAAGGAGAAAGTAACCCCACAAGGGAGGAAGCACTGTGGGTGTACTCACAGAGGACCCAAGGACTTTTCCTGAGGATGATGGGAGGGTGGAGGAAAGGCTGGGAGAATTGGGCTTGTTCAGCCTGGAGAGGAGAAACTTCATGGACACCTCATTGTGGCCTTCCAGGGCCTGAAGGAGCCAACAGGAAAGATGGAGAGAGACAGCTTACAAGGGGTGGAGTGCCAGGACACAGGAAATGGCCTCTCAACGCCAGAGGGCAGGGTTAGATGGGATATTAGGGAAAAATCCTCCCCTGTGAGGGTGGGCAGGCCCTGGCACAGGGTGCCCAGAGCAGCTGTGGCTGCCCCTGGATCCCTGGCAGTGCCCAAGGCCAGGCTGGACAGGGCTTGGAGCAGCCTGGGACAGTGGGAGGTGTCCCTGCCCATGGCAGGAGGGGTGGAATGAGGTGATCTTTAAGGTCTCCTCCTGCCCAGAGCATTCCATGATTCCAGGATTCCATGGCACTGGCACAACCCAGGATGTCTGTCTCTAGGCTGAGCTGTGTCTGTGATGTCTCTGCAGTCCAGCATTGCTGCTGCTGCACTAATTGTGTTGTCCTGGCTGTGTTTCATGGCACCTGCAAGCCTGGAAGGGACGGAAGGAGGTGAATGTGACACTATCTGGGATTTCTTGCCTTTACTCCAAGGAACTTGGGCAAGACCACAGCTGAGGATGGATTTCCTCGGACATCTCTCTCTCCAGAAAATTCCTTGTCACACACAAAATTGACTCCAGAGTGGGGATGGGTTTCAAATTGTGCTATGGGTGGAAGGTCCAGGGGCTCTGTGGCCTCACCCAAGGCTGGTTATTGCCTTCCTCCTCTGAAGGAATGTGCAGGTGAGAAGGAAAAGGTGTTCGGTGACTGTGGTGCCTGCTGGGGGTGTGCAGGGCCGGGCAGCACCACGACAGCATCCTGGGGATGCTTCCAGAGGGCTGGGTGGGTGGCTGGGGAGGAAACCTGCCTGAGGCTAAAAATACAGCCCAGGGGGCGAGTGGGGGATCTCCCCAGCGGGACACTGCTGCTCCGGGGCTGCGCTGCTCCAGGCGTCCCCCCGGCCACCCTGGCCCCGAGGGGCTGGGCTCTGCTTGCTGTCACGTTGAAAGGAGCTGGGGAGAGCCACTTCCCCCAGTTCCTCGCCTGGTTTCTATGGTGATGTTGCACTCAACTGTGCTCAGCAGGTCTGGGTTTATTTCCCTGCAGATAAGGCAGCCTGTGCTGATACACTGCAGCCTGGGCTCTGGGGCTTGGCAACAAGTCAGGGTTGGTGCCACTGAGCTGGAATGGCTCTGGGTGGAAGGTTTTTCATGCTGGATTTGGCAATGGATGGAATTAGCTCATAAAATAATGTTTGGCTTGTTTGTTGCGGCTGTTTGACGCCCTGAGGCTGAAGGCCGGACGCGTGTGGCAATGTGCATTCTCCTGCTCCTCCTCCAGCTTCCCTGGTGCAGAAAGCTCGGGGACAGCCAGCTCGGGCTTGGCTGGAATGCAGTGAATGATGTGGGAGGGAAAACGTGTCAGAGCAGGGTGCTGGAAGCAGTGGGAAAGGGGCTGTGCTGGGGGTGTCAGGCTGGATCTGTGTGGACTCCAGGTGAGTAATTCACACTCTTTCCCTCCACGAAGGAGCTGCTGCAGTTCCCATCCCCACTCCACCTGGGGGGTCTCTGGAAGCAGACCCACCTGTGTTCTTCTCCCTTCTCCAAGGCCTGAAGGCTTTGGGTGCTGGTGAGGGGAGGGGATGGAAGGTGATGAATGACTCCTCATCTGCATGGGGGATGTGGGGTCACTTCTTGCTGCTCTTGGGACTGGACACCTTCCCTGATGTTGGCTCACCTGCCTACAGCTCATCCCTCCCCACAGGAACTGCCAGTCATGGACATCCCTGAGGATCCTGTCCATCACTCAGACCCCAGAGAGGAAGGCTCAGTCCCACTGTTGGTGCACCAGAGCGTTGTGCAGCAGCTCAGCTTTGACTGGGGTGTAATTTGGGAACAGGGATGTTTCCTTCAGCCTTCTCCAAAGAAAACAAGGTTCCAAAGCTGCCCTTTGCTGTGACAGGGGTGGTCTCTTCCTTTTGCTGTGTGCAGAGCTTTGATCCTGCCACACACCAAGATGTGTTTGCTGAGGTTCTCCCACCTGAGGCGTACTTGTGTATTTGCTGCAGAAGGAAAAGAAATAAACGTGGGGAGAAAATGGGACTCCCAACCCAGCAAACCAGGCTGTGGCTTTTGAAAGGGCCTGAAAAGTGAATTATTTTAATGATTTAGCAGGTTTTTCTGCAGCTGGGGGACCTGGGGAGAAGAGAAACACTGGGAATATTGCAGCAGAACCCATGGCAAAGAGTGATGCTGCTCCTCTGAGCAGGAAAATGGGGCCAGCTAGTCCCAAATGCTGGGGCTGTGCACTGGGGACCAGGGACCCTGCAATCCCAAATGCTGTGCCCTGGGGACCAGGGACCCTGCAATCCCAAATGCTGTGCCCTGGGGACCAGGAACCCTGCAATCCCAAATGCTGTGCCCTGGGGACCAGGGACCCTGCAATCCCAAGTGCTGGCACCCTGCAGTGCCTCTGGAGCTGGCAGTGCAGAAGTGCCAACAGCTCGTGAGCCACCTCGCCGTGCCCTGGCGATCATCCGTCTCTCAGCTCAGCCTCTGTCACTGTCACCTCCCCTCTCCCCGTGCTCCCGGGCTAAAGCCCGGCTCGAGGGCTGGGTTCCCATCCTGGGAAGACGCTGGGATCCTGTGGGTGCTGCCTGTGTGAGGAAGAGCTCTGCTGTGGGCTCACACGGCATCTGTGCCTTCGCAGGCAGCGTGGTGGCACCAGCCAGGCTCTGCACGGTGACGCAGGTCCTTGGCTGCCTCCCTGCTACACTTCACACCTCTCCCAGGCACGACTGATCTCAGCAGTGGCATTTTAACATCCCCACCACCGCCACAGCTCCGGGCTGACGCTTCCAGCAAATTCCATTCCTTCGCAAACGGTCGCAGTTTGGAGCAGACCTGTGAAAACAAGGCAAGATTTCACTTGGGAAGTTGCAAATTTAAGCTCATCCCAGAGCCCTCCTGAAGCTGCTGCCCACATCCCACAGACTGAGGGTGGAGCATCATCACCAAAGCAAGGGCTCAGGTCCAGCCACCTGTGATCAGCCCTCAGCTCCTTGGCCAGTTTGGCACCAGGGACCTGCCTCAGACTGGAGAAGGGATTGAGAGAAAACCACCCCTGTTTCTGAAGGGCTCAGAGCCAACTTGGAATGAATATCATGGAGAAAACACAGCACATCTTGAGGAAGCTCCTGAACCCAGGGCAGCTCCCTGAAGGTCTGGGTTCCCTAAGGAGCAGGGGCAGGATGAGGGTGGGCAGGCCCTGGCACAGGGTGCCCAGAGCAGCTGTGGCTGGCCCTGGATCCCTGGCAGTGCCCAAGGCCAGGCTGGACATTGGGGGTTGGAGCAGCCTGGGACAGTGGGAGGTGTCCCTGCCATGGCAGGGTGTGGATCTGGTTGACCTTTCAGGTCCCTTCCACCCCAAACCATTCTGTGATTCCATTGATCTTGTTCTTCTATGTTTTCAAGACCAAAATATTGTTTTGGACCCCAGCTGAAGATATTGATGTAGCAGGGGGTGTTGGACAGTTCAGGAAACCTCCTCAATTTCCTGCAGGTCTGCAGGACCCCCCTGGATCCCGAGCACTGCCCAACTCCACATTTCCTAAGGGAAGTTCAGCAAGGTTATGGTTATAGCCAGTAAGAACTCCAGACAAGTGACCTGTGGTGCAGCTAATTGTGCAGCTTTGGTTTATTTTTGTCCACCCCAGACTAACAGCTCGTATGTCTGACAGAAGCTTGCTTTTTCCTTTCCCCTTCCAGTGAAGGATTATTAATAGATGAGGCTTCAACAAAGAAAAGACCATTTGAGAAATAAGATGGGACACTTGCTCTACAGTGGAAAAAAAAAAAAACAACAGCACACACCCACATGAAACATTCTTTTCTTTTTAAAGCACATTGACAATGAAGGCCTCTCTCCTTCAGGAGGCTTTCGTATTCCCCAGAGTTCATGATTCAGCCAGCACTCCTGCCCTCTTCAAATAGATACAAATCTGAAGGACTTTTTTCCTCCCCCTATTGTGCCTGAATGATTTTAACTCAGGTCAGATGCTGACTTGCAAAAGACTGGGCTTGAGCATCATCTCCTTTTATTGCTCCTATCTGAGACTTCGTGGTCTCTCTTAAGGCTCAGAATAAAATGGGACTAAACGTAATAAAATCTCATGCTGCAGGGCAAAATATAATTACCTGAAGGGAGCAGGGAGAAATTATTTTTCTTTTGTGAATAGGTCTGATTAATACAAAGTGGGCTGATGATGGCATTTCTGACAAGCAGTTATGGGCCATCACTGGAAATGGACTCTCTGTGCCAAAGGTCTTTGCTGCTGATACACTGAAGGCTCATTTCAGTGGGCTTGGGAGGTGCATTTAGAGAAATAAAGGAACTTTAGGCTCTGGGAGGCTTTTGGATTCAGAGCTGAAGGAGGACTTCGCAGCAGGGTGGTACAAAGTGTCTGTGGAGAAGGAAAGGAGAAGCTCAGAGTGTTTGTGGAGAAGGAAGGTGCTGCCTCATCCAGGTACTGAGCCATTCCCAGCGTGCCACCAGCCATGGGATGCTGCTTCCTGGTCACACGTCCTGCCTGGCCACCTGTGAGACCCAAGGGATGTATTTGTCCTCAAATCTTGGCCCCTGTGGTGCTTTAACAGCCTTTCCTTCAGCTCAACAAGCAGTCTCCAAATGCACGAATTGTTTCAGGGCAGAATTTATTTTGTCAATGCAGCACTTGCCCATTTCCCCAGGGATCCTGGTGAAAGATCCCATTTGTTAGGAGAATGCCTGAGAGTGTGGGAAGCACTGATGGAAAAATGAGAGATCACTGAGTTCAGCAGGAGGGGTTTTGTTTGAAGGCCGTGAGACACCTTTGGCCCAGCTGAGGTGAGGTGAGGAATGGCCTGGAGCTGATCTTTTCCAGGTGGCTCAAACCCCCCTGGAATCCTGGGACCAGGGGAGTGAGAGGAAGGTTGAAAAAGGCAGAGGAGGAGCAGCTTCTCCCTGATTCCAAAGACAGAGTTGATGCTGGCTGAGCTTGGGCACAAAGGCTGAGACCTGGACTCTGGCACCACCTCTGAGGCTGAAGATGTGTTTGCTCCTGAATTCCTCCTCCCTGAGAAAAGCAGGGACCAGCAGGTATCTGGTTGAAGTCTTTGACTGTAGTATCTATTGAGAATGGAGGGTTTTTTGGTGTTTTTTTTTGGTTTTTTTGGTTTTTTTTTGTTTTTTTTTTTTTTTTAACGTGTCCTTTGCATTTAAAAGTCTGTTTGGTTGAGGTGAGGCGGGGTGTGGGAGTTTGTGGGGCTGCTGTGGTGTCCCAGGATGTGCTGTGGGAAGGTGGCCACTTTTTAACTCAAATGATGCTGCAGCATCCCTTTGAAACTGCCCCTTGTTTTCCCACAGATGGGATCGCTGGATTGATAGGGAAAGCTGCTGAGGCTTCTTTGGAAAGAGGAAAAAAAGACTCTGCTGTTATCATTAAAGGTCAGCTGTGAAATTCATGTGCTCCAGGATCCAGGGAAGGCAGCCAGGTCTTTCTGCTGAGTTTGAGACTTTTAAAGACCTTTCCTCCTGAGTTAAACCAAACAAGAGCTGTATTTCCTTGGAGAACCAGAGTTTCACTTGTAATTTAGGAGTGTGTGTTGGAGAGACTCAGCCCCATGTCAAGTCCTTCTTGCTTTGCTCTGTAGCTGCATCTTTAATGATAATTTAGTGAGCCAGGGTTGTGCAGCCTTAATTTTCCTGTTTGTGTGGTGCAAGTGAAAATCAAATTGCCACAGGAGCGGGTTTATATAACCCCTCTGGCCTGCTGGGCTGTATCCTGTTGGCTGCAGGTAATTGGTGGCTCTGTTGCCATTAAAATTTTAAAAAGCCCCAAACAAAGTGATATAAACTTGTTACAGTTTTGGAATTCAGCTCTGAAATGCACAGAAAAGAAGAAATATAACCTGTCCAAAAGTCCTGTTAGCTCTCCATGTGAAATACGGAGATCTGATGAGATTCCAACTGGTTTGCCAGAAGTATGGCACCAAAATGAAAAACCTGTGGGCTAAATAAGGACATGCACAAACAAGAAGGGTTTGGAACAGGGACCATGTGATTCATAACTTGGCCAAGTGGGTTTTTTTCTTGGAGTTAAATCCTTAATCTTATTAAAATTTTATTTATAAAGTACCATCTTGGAGGCACTTAAGGTGTTGCACAAGCTATAAAAATACCCTAATAAAGAAAACAGCCTCATAAAAAAGTACAGAAATGAAAAGAAGTACTCAAACGGTGCTATCATACAGACAGCAGCTATTACAAGTCATATATTGATGTCAAAATTGTCCCTCCTTATGTTGTAAAGATTAATAATTTGCCACTGGGAACACAGGTACCATGGTGACAGGGCCAGGGTTAGATTTGGACGAGAACAGAAGAGATGGAAAAGTGAAAAGCAAAGTAGAGGATGCTTAGTTGGCCTTGGGAAGTGGGGAATGCCAGCCTGGATCAAAGCAGGGCCGGAGGGACAGGAGGGGAATTGGTTCCCCCTGGGCTTTGGCCTGAAGTTTTAAGGACCAGAGCAACCTGGGAGAGTGGAAGGTGTCCCTGCCCATGGCAGGGGGTGGAAGGAGAGAAGTTTTAATGTCCCTTCCAACCCAAACCAGTCTGGGATTCTGTGCACACAAAAACCTGTCCAGTGAATAATGCCGAGGTATCCTCTTGGTGTTTGTCTTCAACTGGATGTCGTGGCTTTGTGCTTATTTAGAGGTAGAAAATCTGCATCACCCACTCAGCTTTTGCTGTTCCTGTCTGTTCCCATCCTGCAAAGTTTCTGGACCAGGGAGTTCCCAACCTGTGGCTCCTGAGCACGGTGAATCCTCAGGTTGGGATAAAAGCCCTGGGTGATGGCAGGGACGTGCTGGGCGTAGGAGGTTAAAGACTGCATGGAAAGTGACTGATCCAGCTCCCTCTGCTGAGCCTGGAGACAGCCCCCACTATTGTTCAACACTGGTGCTCAGCAAATCGTGCCTTTTGTAAGAAAAGTGGGTTTTATAATCAGTGGCAATTGCTATGTGAGCTCTCAGAAAGAGGAGAAAAACATACCCCCGCTTCCCTCCCCACCCCCGTTTGCAGCCCCCAGTTTATTCTGCCTGGTCTATTTTTGCCTTCCCAGAGTTACTGGGAGAACAAGATTAGCAGCTGATCATTTATGCTGATTTTCCAAGCTCTGAGATGTCTTTCATTAAAACTGTCATTCAAGGGAAAACGTTAAATTGCGTGTTCGCTTTTGCCACGCGCTACAACTCCGGATGCGCTCGTATCCACGGCCCTGGGATGGGGACATCTGGCCGTTGCTGGCTGGGAATTTGGTTTGTCTTGAAACAAAGAGATGGGCCTGGGGGCAGTTGGTCCAAGCTGTGTTTGATTCCACCCCTCGGTGCTCCCTGGAAAGCTGTGGTGTGGCAGAGGTGGCTGCAGGAGCTGGGCGTGGTGTGGCGGAGCCATGTTTTGTGTGATCCTTGCTTTTATCCAGCCACAGGTGAAGGTGCTCCCGTGGCCTCAGGAAAGCAAGGGCTTGTTTATCAGCTGCATCCGCAAGGAAAGCCTGCATTTGGCTGTGGAAAATGCTTCCCAGCCTCTGATTTAGAGGCACTTATGGTCTGAGGCTGGGGGTGTGCCTGTCTCCAGGATGGAGGTGGGGTGGAAATGTGCCAGCTCTGTAAAAGCTTTCAGCAGGGCTCCCCCGAGGCACTGCAGCAGCCCTTGCTCTGAGCTGGGCATGGGAGGCTGGGAAGGGATCAGCTTCAGCTCCTCCGGCTGTTCCCTGCTCCATGCCAGGCCAGGAATTCTGCTCCTGCTCCCTGGCACCTGGAGTTTGCTGAAGGTGTTTCCTGCTTGGCTCAGAGCTGTGCATGGCTTTGATATCCCACGGCTCTGCTGGTGTCCCACCAGGCTCCCAGCCAGCTCCCCCTGCCCGTCCAGGCTCTAACACTGGGCTTGGACATGGGGATAATTGGGCCCAGCCTGTGATCACCTCTGTTATGATTCCCTTTGTCACCACAGGCAGCATGGGCAGCGTGCAGAGGCTGCTGCATTCCCCCACCTCGCCACCCATCACTTCCCTCCACGAGCTCCATTTTGATCCATGACACTCCTGGCAACTTGTAGCATTACCTACCCGGGCTTTGATGTGCAGAGACTGAAGTATGTTAGAGGCAACATAAAAATTGCATGTAATTATCCTTGGTCTGGTTCTATGGGAACAGGGAAACATCAATATTGATGGGTGAGAGCATTTATGTTTTATGTGCGAGCATATATCTCCTCTCCTCCATATTCAGCAGGAGTTTTTGATCCCTGCCTGTGTGCTGCACCATTAGAGCTGCTCTTGTGCTGGTCCCTCTCCCCCTGAGGCTGGGGACCGAGTGCTGAGGTACTTCCAGAGCTCATTACAGTGGCTGGAGCCTGGCCCTGGGGGATCTGCAGCTGGGAATGGGGCGACAGCTTCCCAAAGTGTCTCTGAGTTCTGTCTCTGGCTGTACCTTCTGCACCACTGCTGACACCCATGAATAATTCAGGCTGGAAGATGGAAGAGGGAGGATGAGTGCTCTCAGGGCTGGGAGAAGGGAGGTGCTGGGAGCAGGGGAGTGGTGACAACCCTGTAATGGCCACAGGCTGGGGCAGGGCAGGGGTCAGGCTCTGGTGTGTGCTTTGGGGTTTGTCCCCTGGTGCAGAGAGGGCGGTGCTGTCCCTGGAGAAACCTGAACTCTCTCCTCACCCCGAGGATGGAGGGGGTGTGCTGTAGCAGGAGGATGGGTGGTGCAGGGAAGGGCTGGTGATGCTCAGCAGTGTTGGGGCGCACAACGCCCACGTGGGAGAATCCTCCTCCACTCTGGTCCTCTCTGACTTGACCTAAAATCCATCCAGGACCAGACATTTCCCACCTCACTTTCCCTTCTGCACCCAACCTGTGCTCCTGCTCTGGCTTTTCTTTCCCATGGGGATTGTGTTTGGACCACGTAGCTTAGTAGGCAGTTGCACTTGAGGAATTCGTGCCCTGAATGTCTTTAAAAGTCTGTTCCTTAAGAGGAGTGTGCAGGGAAAGCCCCAGGGGAAGTGTTTGGCCAGGGATGGGGTTATTGGATGAGATGCTGCAGCACTCTGGGTCATCCCCAATTTCTGATGTGACCCCTGGGGTGTCCTGTGCAGGGCCAGGGGTTGGACACGATGACCCTGGCGGGTCCCTTCTGGCTCAGGATACTCTGTGGGGACAGGCCAGTGGCAGCAACCCTGGTGTGGGCTGTGCAGGGTGGGACCTTTCCGTGCCCAGTGGAGTTTGCTCTGAACCAGAGCTTAGGAATGAGCCCAGACGAGGCTTTTGAGAGGGTTAAATGACAAAGAGCCACACAACAGAGGGACACCGTGGGACAGTGGCATCATCCCCTTTGGGACAGAGCACCAGGGACAGTGTGATCTGTCTGCCTGCTCCCAGCAGTGCCCTGTCCAGCCCTGCCCCAAAGCAGAGGCACCCTCAGGCTTCCAAAGCCCAAACTTCTGCAGCTTTAACAAACCTGAATCTTGAATCCTGTGTGCTGGAGCATTGCTGAAATCCATCCAGCACATGGAAAACAGACTGGGGTTTCTGGATGGGGCAGGAGAGAGACAAACTGATGGTGCTACAGGATCTAAGGCACGGACAGTCAGAGGCTCTGAGGCTGTGGGATGGTTTTTGGGGCGTCAGTCTATGGACTGTGTTCCCATTGGAGTTTTGTGGTGCTTTGGGATAAAGAAAACACTCCAGCTGTGCTGTAAAGACATCTATGCCCCCCCAGAGGTCGTGCCTACCCCATGTTTCTGGCTCTGGAGTACCTGTGCTGATGATTCCAGACCTGGCCAAGCCTCCAGGGAGCTGTGCCCGTTCTGCCTGGGTAGCTGGGAGTGGTGTCTGGCTGGGAGCACGCTCCGAGCAGAGCCGTGTGGGGCTCCTGCCTCCTGCCACTCCTTGTTCCTGTCCTCAGCCCTCGCAGGAGTGACTGGATGGGAAATGTCACTGCTCTGGTATTTGTAACTGGGAATGGCTTCTCCCAAGGGAAGCTGCCATTTTGCTCATCCTGCATCAAAATGGATTTCCTGCCCAGAGACGGAGGAAACCAGAGAACCAGCAAGCGAGATAAATCCTTCCTCCCAGTCACTGTTAAATGTATAATTGTCCATATATATGGGAAAAGAAAGACATTTTCCTGCTGCTTTGTTCCTGTGGTCACTTAAAAAATATCCTTTGGATGAGATACCTGTATAATTTTGGTCCCTTTAGTAAATCCTGTGTAGCACAGAATCACAGGATACTCAGCGTGGGAAGGGACCCACAGGGATCATCCAGTCCCACTCCCAGCCCAACAATCCCACCCTGTGCATCCTTGAGAGTGTTGTCCAAACACTCCTGGAGCTCTGGCAGCCTTGGGAGTGCCAGCAGTAGATTGTATCATAGTATCTACTACCTAAGTACTCATATTATAGTATCTATCGTGTAGTGTGAATATATAGAATATTATATATAGCATCTACGGAACATGGTACTCATCAGGCTGTCAGTGTCAGCTCTTCTTTATTTTTAATTTTCTCCCAATTACAACCAAGGAACCCAGAAACCCTTTTTTTTAGCAGTTTGTTCCCCTTGGTTGAAATGAGCTGCTTTGATGAGGAGACTTCATTCTGCTTCAAAGTGAACTTGGGTTGTTGTGAGCAGTGCTGTAAATTGAGTTCCCCAGGGGCTGCTCACATCGAGTGAGAGTTGAGGATGGAAGTTTTACTCTCCAGTTAAACACTGGATCTTCACTGGCCAATGCTGACATCTCTCCTGGAGTGTATTGGTTCATGGTGACATATCCAAGAAAAATCAACTCCATCAATTTCACAGCTGTTTCAAAAGTATAACACTTTTAATGTTGGACTTTGTGTGTTGAGTGTCCTCCTCCTATTTCATGGGAAGGTGGTGGACACTTGGTGGGTGACCTCCAGAGCTTCTCTTTGCTGTCCCTGCTTTGGTGGATTCCTGTACTCACCAGTCCAATCTGATTACAAACAGGCTGGTATTGAATAAATATTATTTTTTATTTTTAAAAAAGTCTTTCTTTGTCCAAATGCATTGTTTTAAAGAATATTACAGCTGGTATTTGTCTGAGTTGTTTGAATCTCTAAAGAAATAAGTTTTTGCTTTAAAAATAAGAGCCAGATACCCACAGCTTTTATTTCTAGCATATTGTAGCTTCTCAGTAGAAGCAGTCTCTGTTGCAAGGTACTCATTTAGACTCTGACCTAGGGCTGAGATTAAACAATTCCTCTGCAAGTTTGTCCCTGCGTTGGCACATTTGATGCATTGCTGATCCAATTAAGTTTTCACACAATGGCTGTATTTTTACTGCAGGACTTCTTTGTTTATTAACCTTTCTTGGGGAGAAATTCCTTCCCTAACCTTCAGCAGATTGGACATATGTTAATGTCCCACAATGGGGAAGGAGCAGAGTCAGGAGGAGGGGAGGTGACACGGCTCTAGCGGGGCTCAGGTGAGGGGAGTCAGCACTTTGTGGGCTGGAGCAAAATTAAAGATTCCAGCTGGTAACAGAAATACCTTTTATCCATCTGTTCTTCCATTAAAGCTTTCCATGTTGGGTGGTTTCTGCAACCTTGAATCACCCGTGTTTTTGTGGAAATACATTTTGCTCTCCGTGCTGTCCCTGGTGGCATTTCACCCCAGCTGTGTTTGGGCTCTGGTACTGCAGCCTGATGGAATCACAGAGGGGTTGGGGTGGGCATAGAGCTTAAAGTGTATCCAGTCCCACACCCTGCCACAGGCAGGGACACCTTCCACCATCCCAAATTGCTCCAACCTGGCCTTGGACACTTCCAGGGGTGGAGCCACAGCTTCTCTGGGCATCCTGTGCCAAGGCCTCCTCACTCTCACAGCAATTAATGCCACTTAATCTCTTGTAATGTTGTTTCTGCTCCTTCACTGACTCGTGTCTGATGTAGTGCCAGGATTTTGGCTATGGGACTTTGCAGGATCATTCTCTGTGAGTTCTTTTAGTATCCAGGAACACAATTACAATGATGCCTCCAAGTGTGGGCATGAAATCCTCTGATTTTTGTTTCCTGCCACTGCTTTTCCCATACAAATTCTGGCAGAGTAAGAATTAAACCTGTTGTAAAATATTAGTGAAGCAAAGCCTCCTCTTCAGTGCCACAGGAACAGCAGCAGGAAGGGACTTGAGGTAACTCAAGCATCTCTTTATTGTAATTCCTGTGCTCCAGGTCTCTGCCCCAAGTCCAAAGCACCAGCTTGACTCTGTCCCTATCAGTGAAACATTAATAACACACTTAAGCCAGGATTTATTCCTGGGGTTCAATGCATGCTTGCCTTGGATCCTTGGATCAGGGCCTGTACAAACATGAACAGTCAAAGTTTGCTTCCCGTGACTTTAAACAAGCCCCAGACTTATTTCCTCTTGGTTCTGTCCAGTAGCCAAAGTTCTCTGGCCCTTTTCCTTTGTTCTGCATGGACCCTGCAGCAGTTCAGGACACCCCAGACTGTGCAGCTGGTTTCCCTGCTCAGATAGTTGCTTCACCCTGCAACAACCCCTTCAGGAGTTCTGGATTTAAGCAGCAGCCTGGCTGAGAGCAAGCTGTGGTGAGGGATGTTTGGTTCTCGGGGGGCTGCCCCAGACAAAGAACAAAAGCTAATGGCTGCTTTAGGCTTTCCCCCAGTGTTTGCTGTGCTTTGACAGCTCTCTTTTGGAAATGGCACCTGGTGTGTCCATAGCACCCTTGGAGAGCTCCCTCAGAGATTAAAAACTTTGGAAGGGGCTGGAAAAGAACAAGGCTGGCTCCTAAACTCAACATATGGTTCTGTTCCATCATTTAAAGGGAATTTTCTTTCCTCTAGTGACCTCTTAAAGTATGGATTATTCATTCCAGCATCCCAGCTCCACTGGTCATCTGTTGGGAAGCTGAGGAAGGGGGGAAATCTTCAAACACCTTGGGCATCCTTGGCAATCCAACAGTTCAAACAGCAGGCAGGCAGCAGCAACCCCTTCCCTTCCCTTGGATATTCAGCAGCCACAGCTCTTCCACGACATCCCAATCCCAAGAGCACAGTGAACCCCACCCAAGAGGGGTTTTGTGCCTCTTGAGGACCTCCAGTTCTCACAGCACTGCCCTATTTTTTTTTAATGCCTTAGATATTTTTAGCTGTTGAGCGACAAATTTAGTTAATGCATTCAGCTCTGACGTCAGAGTCAGAGCCAGTGGGTAGCTGGAATAGCTAACATTTTATTTAATCATCTTGCTAAGCAATTTTTTTCCCTTCCTTTCTTTTTCTAGACGATCTAGAAAGGCAGTTCAAGCTGGGCCAGACTGTGACTACAGGGGAAGGTTGGTTTGTTTTGGTCTCCATGAGAAGCCTCATTCCTTACCTTGCTGCTTTTCAGGCAACGAGTTTTGTTGGAAAAGTGAGGCTGAGATGCTTTGCTGTGGGTCTGACATCATCAAAAGGTTGTTGCAGATAACTGGTCAGTTTTGTTTGTTCCTTTTTGGGCCTGGTCCCAAAAGGGGGAGGTGAATTACAGAGCAATTACTGAGTTCTTGTTTGAGTTCACACCCCGGTGAGTTGGGTGGTGGCATTTCACTCATTTGTCCCTTCCTGAATCAGCCAATGCTGGGTTAAACTATCAACTGTGCCCTGTCCCATGATGTGAGACATGTGGAGAGCTGATGTGGGAATTAATCCAAGCAATAACTGTACAAAAACCACCCTCTAGGAGCACCAAAATATCATTATCATTATTAGATCTGCATGCAGAGGTTCTGCCTGAAGTCGCATTCTTGCTAAAAGAGGTGAAGGAACAGAATAAAGATCTCCACTCATACAGCTCCAGTGAGAGTTCAGGCACATAAACTTAATCTTGGGAAATTTTGAGTACATCTCTTTTTAATGAGTTTTTCCTGCTCAACTCTCTCTTAGAAGGGAGTTTTGGGAGGAGCTGAGTGTGTGGTTCCACACTCCACAGGGAGGGGAACCTGTGCTTTGGCCCTTGGCACTGCTGTTGCTGTGGCAAAGTGCTTGGTTTCCCTATCCTCGCACATCCCCTGAGGAAAGGGGAACACCGGGCTGCCTTTGGGGCTGGCTGGAGATGGAGCAGCTGTGCTGCTGAGGTGTGTTGTGCTCAGAGAGGGCTAAACCCCAAGCTGCATCCCGTTAGCTCTCAACAGCCAGCTAAACTCTGTGAGCATCTTCACACGGAGTTAAATCTGGAGGATAATGCAGAGGAGAGGTTCTGCAGGTAGCTTTAGGGCAGGGTGATTGATCCCCTTAAAGCAGCCCCAGGACTTGCTGAAGCCTTGGCTGTGCTGAGCGTTTCAGCCTCTGAGGTTGCTGTGAGGTGTGTGATGCCAAGGGACAGCCCTGTTTGCTGAGGTGACAATATCCATGGGGATCCCAGTGCCAGCTCTCCCCAGCGAGCCAGATGGGGACAAAACCTCTCTGGTGGCTCCAGGTGACAGTTAGGGTTTAGCTAGTCCTGGCTCTCTGTGGTCCCTGCATACCCTTGGCTCTGGTTGTGCCGTGGCTGGAGCTTGTTCTGCTTGGGGATGTTTCACCTTCTGTGCCAGAGAAGCAAAAATCTTCTTTTGGGGCACCCACAGGTTCAACATGAGGAGCAACTCGACTCCTCCTGGGAGCTGAACCTGGTTTCCCTGTTCCCTTGACTTGGCTGCTGCAGTCAAAGCTGAGGCAGTCAACAGCACAGCAGAGCCCTCCAGGTTCTCTCATTTGCAGAGGATATTGGTACCAGCGACTCCAGGGCCCCCCACAAGCAGCTTCTGCCTGTGCCTGAGCCTGTTTTCCTTCTGTGATCCATCCAGTGTTCCCTCCCATCACTCCAGCTCTTCCTCTAGGCTCATTCTCCAGGTAGCAATGTTCTTTCTCTGCAACAGTAAACCCAAACATTTTTCTCAGCAGACAGGTCTATTATGTGCTATTACGTGATTTTATGTCTTTTTGTCTTTGTAAACGAACGCTGCTGCAATCTGCATTATAGGAGATGTTTAGGGGGTCTTACAGGAATTAAAGGATTGGGGTCTGGTCACTGCTATGTGGGGTATGTTGTTGCAGAAATTAGGTGATTTTTTGATTTATATGCAGCTCAGCCTAGGTTTGGGCCCTGACCAGCACTGCTTCAGTCACAGAGCAATGACTTTCTCCCCTAAACTGATTCCTGTCAAGGGTTCTGCTGGGATTCCTCCTTTCTGTCTGCCTAGTGAGCACATCAGGCAGGTGAGCTCAGCTGGAGCTTGCCAAATATTTTAATTCTGCCCTGCTCTGGCTGTTGCAGAGCTCAGCACGTTTATACTGAAGTGAAGGTCAGCTGCACCAACTTTCTTCAGCCCGACTTAGACTTCGAATATTTGAGGAAGGATTTTGAGTCTTGTGTTTTCATCCAGGATCTTCCAAACAGAGTTTACAGTTAAATTCTCCTCAGGATTGGGATGCCTGCAGGTACCACTGTGGTATAAATACAACAATTTTCCTGTTTTCCAGGGGAAGGAATTGAGCTTGTTCATAGTTTTCCTGCTCTTTATGGGGCAGAAGGTCCAGGCCAAGCTCAGAGCAGCTCAGCACAGCTCTGAAGTTTCAGCCAAGAGCTCTACATGGTAATGAAGCTTCATCTGTGGCTCTGAGCATGCCATGAAGTCAATGCCTCCAGCTCCTCTGCAGACACCCCCTGCCATGGTATTTATAGAGTACCTGCTGGTGGGTGGTGTGATTCTTTCTTGTATTGCCTTTTTTTTTTTTAATTTTTTTTTTTTAAGTTTTCATTCATGAAGGATGAGGCTGCGCTGCCCACTCGGGAGGTGCCGTATCCTGAGCTCTGCAGGAGCAGGGCTCCGATGCCTCCCTCCCTCAGGGAGCAGCTCTGCAGGGAGCTGCTGAGGATTTCACCTGGGGATGGACAAATTCCCACTGCCCTGTGTTGTCTGGGTGCCTCATGGGACTGTGGTCCTCACCCAGGCTGAGCTGCTTTGGGTTTTTGGACCCCACCTCCTCTGCTCTGTGCTTGCCACTCTCTGTCTGAACCTCTCCTCTGCTGCTCTCAGATGGGCAGACTGGGATGTTTCTGTTGGTTGGTCCCACATTTTCCTTTCTGCAAATCGGGGCTGCTTTACCAAAGTCCCAAATTTTACACCCAGAATCCCTTTTTGCCTTTCCCAACATCCCCCCCATCACTCCACCCCTTCAGCAGCTTCCCCAGCATCTCCAGCACCCACCCCTGCTCGCCTGCAGTCCTTCCTTGCTGAGTGTTCCTCGCCCCCTTCTCCCTGACAGCTTTTCTGCTGTTCTGATGAACCCTGATGCCTTCCTGGGAGCCTCAGGCCTACGCCACCCTCTTGGTTTCTTTTCCATGCTGTGGCCTTCCTGGGAAAAAAAGCAACTTCCCTTTGCCTAAGGAAAAGGAAGTCTCACTGCTTGAGAGCCCCTCCGGCACCGCCCCGAGCCAAGCGAGGGAAGGGAACTGGGATAACTTTGGGGCTCTGTGCTGTTCCCCTTGGAGCTGGAGCATGGAAAAGGGATAAAGCTGCATCCCCCAAAGGGCAGGAGAAGCATTTTCTGAGGTGCCAGACTTGGACCACTGTGTCTGAGCACAGGGCAGGTGCCGTGAGGTGCCAGCAGACCTCAGAGGACCCCGAACCGCTCGTGCCTGGCACCGTCCCAGCCCGGTCCTGGCAGGCAGCAGCTCTGAGACACATGGGTACCTGCCTGCCAGGACCTGGATCAATCCCACTGGCTTCCCACAAGGCCCCAAGCAGCCATCAGATGGTGGTTGAGCATCCCTGCTGTGCTGGGCTGGACTGGGACCAGCAGCTCGTGGGCTGGGCACGTGTGCTGCGTGTGGCAGCACGGCTGCTGCCAGGTGGCATTTTTGGCCTTGCCCTTCCTCAGGAATGGGGAATGTCAATGCCATCAAATTCACTGAAATGCCAAATGTGGGGTGAGATATCCTCAGAGGACAGAGTTATTTTGTGGGTTTTTAGAGAGCTGCTGAGCACACAAGTGCACTTTGGAGTGAAGTTGGGATGCAAAAAAGAATTGCCATTAATTGGAGAAAAACCTGGATTCATCCCAGGTAACTTTAAAACTTGAATGATGCAGCTGACCCCACTGGACAGAATTCTTTGAAGGAATAAACTTCTTGTTGCTTGTACCCACAAACCCTTTAAATCAGCAAGTCCAGTGATCAGTCTCTTTACTTTTGCTTGTGTAACTTCATAGGCTTTTTTTTTTCCTCTTCTGAAATCTAATAACAGAAAACATTTTGAAGAAATTAAGTCAATTTAAGCAGTGAGCTGGAGAGAGAATGCTTCCTCCAGCTCCCAATCCATCTCCATCCCTGCCAGGGGAAAGCTGAATGGAACTTCCAGGGAGGCAAAGGGCCAGCAAGGCTGGAGTCCTGCTCAGGGGGTCTCTGGGGCTGCCCCCCATGCCAGGGCACAGGTGGCACCTGGGTTTGACCCTGTCGTGCTCTGCAATGTGGGATTGCTCACACCTGGGGACAAATCTGAGCTGTTCCCCTTCTGGGGACACTCTGTGGTCCTGCTCCATTCCAGGAGGAGCACTTTGTCCTGCAGGCATGAGTTTCTTTACCAACAACCCCTGAGCACAAGGGATAAGGATGGGAATGGATGCAAGGAGTGGAGGTGGAGCTGAGGCAGGAGGGCTGAAGGGAAACTGTGATTGAACAGTTACAAACCAAAGCCCTGAAAAAGGTTTTTTGGGCAAAAGATTTGAGGAATTGAGGACAAATGCTCCCAAATATATGAGAACTAGAGCCAAAGCAAGTGGTTTTACCTGAACTCATGGCAGTTACCAGGTCAAGGCAGCTGCTTTCAACCTTTCTGAGATCCTGGCTCCCCAGACAGGAGATGCAGTTCAGAATGTCCATAATGAACTTGGGGTTTGCATCTCTTGTAGCCCCCTCAGGGATAAACCAGAGACCTTCCTGTGAGGTGTTTGGCAGTGAGGGGACAGTGGGAAGGGTGGGACACATGGCAGTGCTGCCCTGTGCTGGAAACACAAACCCTTCAGGGCTGTCCCCAACCTCTCTGGCTCTGGGACGCCTGGAGTGACAGGTTTGTGTGTCACTAAAGAAAACTGAGCAGGATTTGGCTGATTTTCCCAGGTGCAAAGGCAGAGGGAGGAGCTGGGCAGGCTCAGGAGAGCTGCTGAGAAAGGAAAGTTGTGGGGATGGAGGGGCTGCAGCTCTGAGCTGTTCTGGGAGGTCTGAGGGCTCTGGATAATGACCCCAAACCTCTTCAGGGTGGGCTCTGCTTCTCTCTGCTCACTGCTGCAGCACTGCCAGCTCCTGTAACCATGAGGGCTAACACTTTCTGTTGTTTTCTGCTGGTTTTTCTGGGCCATTCTCTTAAGAGTTGGACTTGATGATCCTCATGGGTCTCTTGAACTCAGAATTTTCTTTTATTCCATGCTGCCCATGAGGGTTTTTTTGTATTATTTGCTTTTTAAATAAATGTCTCCTCTCTATCAGTACTCTTGGCTGCAGAGCAGAGTTTCAAACCAGGACTGTACCAGCTTCAAATGCACAAGAAGAAACCTGATGGGAGCTCTTGAAAACCCCTCCGTGTTCCCCAGGCTGGCTGCAGCCTGGTGGGGAGGCTGAGCTGTGAGCACATGGCAATGTCACCAGGGTCACGGGACACACCCCAGCCACTGAATTTCACTTCAGGTTTGCTGTTGCAAAAGTAAGCTGTGAATTGCTGCCTGGAAGTGTCAGGCTGTCCTCCCGTATTGATGGCATTCCGAGCTGCTCTCGCCAATCCCACACTGTAAAACATGATTAGGAGGGAGACAATAAACAGAGCAGCCATCACTGATGCCACAGAATGCATTCTGCCCTTCCAATATCAATTTTTCCATTTCCTTTTCTAATTTCTAGTAATTGAGCTCAATGAGCCTGCTTGGAGCTGATTTCTCGATCTAGTTTTCTTTACATCTATTTCTGATTTTTGGCCTCGCTCCAGCTGCTTGCTTGATGGTGCATTTTATTTCAGCTTCTTAATTTGCTGTTAGAGTTGTCAACACCGCGGGGCCCCCTTGCTGCTCTGCTCTGCTCAAGGGGAGTGGATCTATTCCTTGGATTTATTAACCTCTTGCTTGCTGCTGGTGCCATGACCCAGGCAGGTGTCACCAGGTGAGTTCAAACAGCCAGAGTGGGGCTGTGCTGCTGGATGAGCTGGGAGGGGGAACGAGCCACAGAGGTGGGGATGAATTTACCAGCCTTTTGGGACTTTTTGGTGATGTCGTGGTACAACTCCCAGCTGCCCACCCTCAAAGGGACAAAGGGAGAGGGGCTGTTCCCTCTTTCCCCATCCCCATCCGGGTAATGGTGTTTGGCAAAATACTTTGGGCTTGCAAATGGAACTGCTGCAGGTACAGATCCCCTCCCATGGATGCAGGGAGGTGAGACCCCTGGCTCCAGGCAGTTTGGGGAGTGCTGCAGAGCAGAGCTGCCCCGGCGCTGCTCGGAGCTGGCTCGCTGCCCGTGCAGTTCTTTCATGCTGCTTTTTGTTGATGCAACAGAAAGCATTTCCATCTTCTCTTTATCCAAGGAACAGGCAGCATCCAATCAGACTTGTGATGAGGCAAAACAAAAATATGAGGCATAAAGCAGAAGCACAAATGCTTGCCTTCATGATTTCTTTCATCCCCTCAGTGGCTCAGGGTTTTATGGCTTCACAGAACTTCCCCCAGCACATTTTTCTTGCAGTACCCATTTAAATTTTTCAGGGCTTGGTTATGCAGGCAGAAAGGAGATGTTTTGCAGGTGTCCTGCTACATTTTCACTTTTCCAGAAGATCTCTTTTGACACAGCATGTTCTCCTCGGCACTGCTACGCCAGTTGAAATGTCCCAGCTGGTTTGTGTTTGCTGCTGCCTGGATGGAAAAAACTGCTTCTGGAATGTGTGATCCCCTAGGGGCTGATTTTCTTTTGAAAAAAATTTTTTTTTTTAAACTTTGGTTTCAGCCCTTTGGGTTGCTGGTGTGGGGAGCTCTGGACACTGGGGCCGTGCTGGTGGCTGTTTGAGACATCTTGTTCCATTGCTCATGGGGGAATCGGCACTGGGAAAATACAGCCCATGTTTGGAGCCTGTTACTCAAATGCTGCTCTGCTGCTTTGGCTGAATCATCACCCCCATGCACATAATCACTGTTTATTGTTTACCTTGCTCCTGAATTAATCAGCCACTTTGGAGAGGAGGAAGGAAGAAGCAATTGTTTAACCTTGCTGGTGGCAAAATCTCATTGGGCTCCCTAATCCTGCAGAGTCACTTCTGCATCTTGGGCAAAACAACTTCCCTTGCATTTCATCTGTGGGGCTCGCAGTCTGGCACACTGTTGGGATTATTCTGTGCTTGAAAAAGTGTCATTGGGTAGGAATTAGGGAAAATAAGCTTGATGTCACTGCGTTGTGCAATATAGTAAGGAATGGGGAAGAGCAACAAACTCTGCCATCATTGTCTGGGTTTTGGGGACAAAAGGGATGAGCAAGAGAGGTGTGGTTGTGCTTGGGTAGGGTTCAGAGGGGGCTGTAAAACAAAAGGCACAAATCAGCCCCTCTCAGGCAATGCTATCAGTGCCAGAGCTCTTTTGGCAGCAAAGAACCCAACTGCAATTCCTTCTGTTAATGAGCCACAAGAGGATTTCACTGCTGCTGTGTTTTCTCCCCTAGAACACAGACATCTGCAGGAGATGTACAGAAGCCCACTTGTAGCTTGACTAAAGAGTGTTTAGAGCTTGATGGTGATGGAAAAAACCCAGTGATGGTTAATACTTTCTAGCTTTAATTCTCTGCTGGATACTTGTATTGGCAAAGGCTGTCCACCCTTGGAGGCAAGTGGGTGGTGATTTGCATGGAAAGAAAGACACAAGATGAAGTTGGGATGCAAAGCAGAAAAAGAAATTGCCATTAATTGGAGAAAAAACCTGGATTCATCCCAATTATCTTTAAGTTCTTGAGTGATGTACCTGCATTGGAAGAGTAGGAATCGGAGAGGTGTCTCCACATGGTGGAATTGCTTCAGAGGACACTTGTGTGAATTGAGGAGGGAGAAATCTGGGGAGAAATTTGGGAAATTGCACAAGGGCATCTGCTGGGCTGCTCTGCCTGAGGTGTCCTTGTGCAAACCCTCCGTGGCCCTTTGTGCTTCCCTTTCCTGCAGCCCTTCAAGTGAGGAAATAAAACTGGATGTGAAAATAGAGGGAGAGACCTGGGTGAGATGGGATCACAAACCCAGAAGAACGAATCCTTGGAAACAGCCTTGGCTCCTTCAGGTGCCTTTTGCAGTTTGCAGTGCAGCCAAGGAGCCTCCAGAGAGCTGCAGATTTGTAGGGCTGGGGCTGATTCCCATCCCTGCACTTCTCCAGCCCGGATTCTGGGATGTGAGGACACCAGCATGGCACGGTGCCACGGAGCACATGAGCCCAGGGCGGGTTTCCATTCCTTATGCAGAGCACACCAACTCCAGCTTTTACAGCCTGAGGTAAAACTTTAATAGTTGTTTGATGGTAAATTTCCATGTCAGCTGCTCTGGAATTCGGCTGCAGGGCCGAGCCAGAAGCAGCATATTGCAGTGGGGAGATCCCTGGTTATGTGAGAGCCACAAATGTGACCCGGCAAGGCAGAGATCCAAGTGAGGAATGCAAAGTTTGACTGATAACTGTTGCCTCATTCCAAGATGCAAATGAAACACCAAATGTTCAAGTTCAAGCTGGGGTGGCAGCTTTTTTTTCCTCTCCCCTCTTGAAGGATCTGGCCACCCCCAGACTGGGTCTGATGCAGTTTCTTTCTTGAACATATTGAAGGCAGAATTCATCATCTTGGTAACTTTTTCCATATGGCTGTTATTCCTCCTGGAAATAGTTCTGTGTTTGGCTTCCTGTTCCCTGGTCCTCCCTTCTCATGTCTGATTTCTTCTTTTTCCTCTCTTTTTCTTTTATTTTCTTTAAATTGCTTGCTCGAGTGTGATTGTGGGTCCTTTGCAATTCATAAGGTGGAAATGAGGCAGGATTTGGGATGAGGGCCGAGCGGGAGCTGTTGGGGACGCGCTGCTGTCGTGGCGCTCACGTCTCCAGCCCACTTGCTCAGACGTACTCGCTCTGTATCCACATGGATACAGCTCAGTCATCCCAGCCTGCGTGCACACACTCATTCCCCTCCTTTGCCAAGTCCTCGGCTCCCCCTTGGAGTCCAAAAGCAGGAGAATTAAATCCCCATAACTTCTGTGCCGCTCTACTTCATGTCAGAGCTGCTTTGTGTGGCTGCGTGGTCACTGGTCAGCTGCTGGAAGGGAGAGAGGTTCCTGGGACTCTGCATCTGTACTCCTTTATTGGAGCAGAGCTTTCCTCTTTGGGTGCTGGGCCTGGGCAGGGAACTGGGATTCAGGGCCTGTTCCTGGCAGTGAATCCTGACTGGGATCCTACAGGCGGAACTCAAGCAGGAGAGGATTTGTTGACAGCGGTGCCTTCCCAAGCCTCTCCTTTCCTTGCCGTCCCTGATGCTGGAGTAGCCTTTGCTGGAACAACCTTGAGGTGTTCTCTTGCTGCTGAAATCCCTGCTCGAGTGCCAAGGCCTGACTCCCAGGGAACCACTCAGGGCTGAGAGCTGTGGGCTCTGCTCAGCCTGCAGGATTGCAAAGTGACATTTGGCAGCATCAAGTGGCTTTCCATGGAAGTGAGGAGCTGCTCCCAGCTCTGGAGAGAGGAGTGGGATTTCGGCCACCCTCCCACACTGATCTGCCTGACACCTGTGTGGCACAGGAGGGAATTGTGTTGGAATGCTTGCTGGGCAGACTGGGAAGATCCATCTGAGAGCTCTGAGGCTGGTTTGAGCCGTGCTCGGCAGCAGCCACGTCTCCAGCAGTGCCAGGCAGTGGCAGTGCCCCACTGGTGCCAAGCACTGACCTCATGGGGACGTCTGGCACAGCACAGGTCAAGCTCTCAGTGTCCAGATGGCAGCAAATTGCCCATTAGGTGAATAATTGTGTTTTCTGGAAGGGAAGAGGCCCTGGGGCTGACCTGTGTTCCCAGGAGATGCTGCTTGGTAACCTCAGATGTTGTCCTGCAGCCTTTGGGGAACACGGAGTGCTCCTGGCTCTCCTGGCTGCTGGGTGAGGGTGGTACCCTCTGTGCATGTGCAATTCATGGCAGAAAAGGCACTAAAGGATCTTTATTTCTCTATTGGGTGACATTAGAAGGGACATAGAGACCAAGGAAAGCTTCACTGTTGGAGTTGAAGCTTTCCTGAGCTCCTGGCTGGAGGAGCCCTGAGGTTCAGAGGGGTTCTTGTGCATCATGAGGAGCTCATGAGCTGCATTTAGCAAATGATGGTGAATAAAGTCCCTGGGAGCAGGCAGGAAGGGATTAAAGCCCCTGACTGAGGAGGGAAAAATCCCAAACTGAGCTGTCTTGGCCAAGAGCTGGTTCCTGTGGCAGATCCCAGACAGGAGGGACTGTAAGAAACACCCAAATTATTGGCACAGGTTTCTTGGCAGATGTTCCTCCAGAGCCCCCAGGAATGGGCTGCCATGGACACGCCAGGACTGTACAGAAAGCACCAGGCTGGCCTGGTAAAGCTGGGCTTGGGGGGTCTCTGAAGGAGCCTCTCTTTAACAGCTACAGGAATCAAAGCTTCAGAGCTTTGGGGAACGGCTTTGTCCTAGCCCAGAGCAGGAGATCTTTAGGAGAACAAAAGAGAAATGGTTTATTTTGCTTTTTCTCTTGCTCCTTGGCAGTGTGCTCCCCCTGCAACCACGAGACAACCATGAGACAACCACGAGTTAACCATGAGATAACCATGAGTTAAACACAAGATAACCATGAGTTTACCATGAGATAACCACGAGAATACCATGAGATAACCATGAGTTAACCACAAGACAACCATGCGTTTACCATGAGATAACCACGAGACAACCATGAGATAACCATGAGTTTACCATGAGATAACCATGAGTTAACCACAAGATAACCATGAGTTTACCATGAGATAACCGTGAGTTTACCATGAGATAACCACGAGATAACTTGAGTTAACCACGAGATAACTTGAGTTAACCACAAGATAACTTGAGTTAATCACGAGATAACCACGAGTTTACCATGAGATAACCACGAGTTTACCATGAGATAACCACAAGATAACCATGAGTTAACCACAAGATAACCATGAGTTTACCATGAGATAACCACGAGAATACCATGAGATAACCATGAGTTAACCACAAGATAACCATGAGATAACCATGAGTTTACCATGAGATAACCACGAGATAACTTGAGTTAACCATGAGATAACCATGAGTTTACCATGAGATAACCACGAGTTTACCATGAGATAACCACGAGATAACCATGACTTAACCATGAGTTAACCATGAGATAACCACGAGATTACCATGAGATAACCATGAGTTTACCATGCGATAACCATGAGATAACCATGAGTTTACCATAAGATAACCAGCGTTAACCACGAGATAACCACATTCTCTCAGCAGAGCTTTGCCCAGGCAGCGCAGCCCCTGTGTGTGAGGCCAGCTCTGCCTTCCCAGCTGGGATGTGAAACACCTGAGCCAGCCTGGGGAGAAGGGGCTAAGGGATGGAGAGAGGAAGCCTTTCCTGGCTCTTCCAGCTGACCTGTGCCCAGCCTTCCCAGATGGAAGTGGCAAAAGGGGTTTCCTTGCCTTCCATGTGTTTTTAACCCAGAGCAGGATGACTCTGGGGCTGTGGCAATCTCAATATTTCTTCTTGGAGCCACTCAAGGCATTGCTGAGGTGGCAGCTGCACTGCCAGTGTCTTAGACTTGGCATTATCCTTGCTATTCAGCACTGTTCTATTAATTTTTCCCATTAAAAGCTGCTGTCCTTGTGTAGGAAGGAGGAGCAAGGACAGACACTGGCAGTGCTGTGACCCCCCTGCCACCAGGGAGGCACAGACAGGGACAAGGACAGCTCTGTCCCCTACAAACGGCTCTTAGGACACCACAGACACGTCGTAAATATGTGCAAGGGGTAACTGGACAGTGCCATGTGCTTTTAACTTCCCTTATGGAGCAGCTGAAGAAATGAACTCAGCCTTGCAAGAATCCCTGAAAGCTGGGAGGCTGCTGTTGCTAATCCCAGTTTCTGCCTGTGGGGAAATCAGGCAGCCTCCAGGAACCTGAGCAAGGAGCCCCTGGGTCTAACTCTCCTCTCCTCTCCTCTCCTCTCCTCTCCTCTCCTCTCCTCTCCTCTCCTCTNCCTGTCCTCTCCTCTCCTCTCCTCTCCTCTCCTCCCCTCCCCTCCCCTCCCCAGTGCCAGGTTGTCACTTGGTGTCACCCCCGTTTGAGGACTGATGCCATTGCCATGATGGAGCCTGAGGCAATGAACTGCCAAATATTCAAATATTTGGGACTCTGGGTGTGTTTACAGGATCCTCATTTTCTTTTCAGCCCCTGCCTGAAGCCAGGGCCTTCCCTGGCTCTGTCATTGCCATTGGGAGCCTTTGTCTCGAGAAATGTTTTGCTCTCACCCAGTTTTTGTTAAAAGTAATGTTTCAAGAACTCGCTAAGATCCCCTGTTCCTCCCTGAAGTGTCAGTCTCAGCCATCTGTGCCCTTCCCACACCCAGAGCTGGTGCTTTGCTTTTGTTTTCTTTGATTCTCCCACCCCAAGGCCGGGGCAAAACCATCCACGTTGCAGCCAGGCTCCTGCAGTGGAATCCCTCTTCTGCATAGGGACAATTCCTGTTTCTCTTAGAACCCATTGCACTCCCCACCCTGAGTGCAGGTTTACTCTGGGCATGTACCACCGGGGCTGGTTCACTGCCCATTTACTCAGAGGATGTGCATTGGGGGTGGTTTACTACAGATTTACTCAGAGGATGTACAGTGTGGGGCTGGTTTACTACAGATTTACTCAGAGGATGTACAGTGTGGGGCTGGTTTACTACAGATTTACTCAGAGGATGTGTATTGGGGGTGGCTTACTACAGATTTACTCAGAGGATGTGCATTGGGCCTGAGGCAGTCTGGCAAACCCCAGACCACTCTTGCCTCTGGGGCAGCCCCAAACCCAGCCTGAGGTGGGTTCTCCATTCCTTGGCCTCCAGCAAGGACTAAGAGCTGCTTTCCCTGTCTCTAGTAACCAGTAGAAGATGAGTTTAAGAGGAATAGTGTTAATTGCTGGTTCCATTTCCACCTGGGTCAGTCCCTGTGTGCCCAGAATTATTTGTTTGATCCCTTTGCCCCAGCCTGGCTGATGCCAAGGGGTCTCCCACGGAGGCTGTGATGTTTTTGTGTCTGTGTGCCCGTGGTGAGCAGGGCACATTTCCCCCTTTAACCAGGCTGAGGACGTGTGGGAGGCATTGGGGCTCTTTGTTCAGCTGGAGGGGCTGGGAGAGCTGCCCGAGACACAGAGAGGGGCTGGAAGGTTGGATGGACAGGGGCTGGAAGGTTGGATGGACAGGGGCTGGAGGGTTTGATGTGGGGATGCAGAAGTGGGAGGGAGCCCAGGGTGGCAGGGTGGGAGCCCCGTGACTGCACTGGTGTGACAGCCTGCAAGGGCAAGGTGGGAATTCTGCCCAGGGATGATAATCTGGGTATTCACTCAGAATTCACTGCTGGGAATTCTGCCCAGGGACAACAGTCTGGGTGTCCCCAGCAGGGATATTCTGCTCAGTGACAACAGTCTGGGTGTCACCCCTGTCTGAGATTCTCCTGCTCCCAGCAGAGGTGGCAGGTGCAGGCAAAGAGCCGATGGAGTTTTTGGATATGAAGGTGTGGCACTGCAAGGGGAAGTGGTGCTCAGCAGAGCTGCCCTCTCGCCATCCCACCCCACTGGATGCTCCTGGGTGATGTGGGAGAAATTCAGCCAGGGCCATGTCTGGGAGGTCAGTTCCCAGGTGTCCCTGGGGGTGGTGTGAGCTGTCCTGGAAAAGGCTGGGTCCTTCCTGGGTGAAACTCCAAATCCTGCTCTGTTTGTGCTGAAGAGTCCCTGAGCGATGTGCCTTGATTGTCCCTCTGGCTCAAAGATTGTGACTATCACAGGATAAACTCCTGTGGCATCCGAATTTGGAGTTTTAAGCAGTTTCTCAAAGGTTAATATTGAGGATGATGAATAAGTAACAAGGCAGGCTGGTGGGGTGATGGAGGTGCCCAGAAAATCCCCAGGTCTTGGTGAATTATCCCTAAAATCCAGCACAGCCTGTTGTCTTCAGCAAGTTCTGCTCCGTGGTTAAGTGTCCCTGACTCTGGAGGACTCAGCTCTGGCTGGGAATTTATCTGTGGAGATTTAAATATTTTTCTTTGGTGGTTTTACTTGAATCCCTTGTGCTGAGCAAGGTGGCAGATGCTGTGGAAAGAAAAACCATTCCCATTTTGCTGCTCACCCTCACGGCTCTGAGGTTTGATCCCATCCCTGTGGGAAGCTCCCAAGAGTTGGACTGAGGGATGTGAGGAAGGGCTCAGTGTTTATGGATGTATTAGATTTGGGGTTTGGTTGTAAAACCACAGATTTTCACCTTTGAGGGCTCCCATGAACATGAGATTTATAAGATTTTGCTGTTCAATGTGCCTTTCTTGCTCTTGCTGTCAGTGCACGAAGAGAACTCTGAATTCCTGAAACATCCCATGCCCTTATATGAGGATTAAATTCCCATTGATGGCTCTTTTGTTGTTATTACCAGCTGAGATGGGAGGCAGGCAAAGCATTCTTTAGGAGGCTAACTTTGCTTGGGAAAGATAAGGAGAAGAAAGGGGATATTCATTAATTTGGCTGCATCACGGTCACCACCTGACATCTGCCTCCTGTGGATATTGGAGGTGGCCAAAGAGGCTCTTTTGGTCCCAAAGTGGCTGTTTTGGTCCCAAAAGCAGGGACAGCACCTTGAGGGCCAAAGTCCTGCTTGCAGCAGCAGCCCCTGCTCTGCTCTCTGGACGTTGGCCCACCACGGATGAGGGAACACCTGGAGTGTCCCCAGGCCTGGCACTGACACCACAGAGCAGAACTGCCATTCCCATCAACACAGGAGCCTCCAAACAACCCCATTTTCTGCCTTTTTTTCCTTGCAGTTCCACGTCCTTCCCAGCTGAGGGGTTTAGGGAAAGCTGGATGCTCTATTTTGCTTTTGCAGGCCCGGTTTGTGCCAGGGGAGGAGAGGGATGTCCTGTGCTTGAGTTTCCCCAATGTTGTCCCCACAGATGTGCCAGATGGGGACTCCTGCCCTGCATGGGACATCTTGTGGCCCTTGCAGCTCCTTGTGGGGCTGGGCCAGGGGACAAGCCTGGCTCTGGAGCACTTGCATAACGAGCAGAGCATCTCAGTGGGCTCTGCTGAGCTGCAGCAGGGCTCAAATGCTGCCTCTCCTCTATAAATAGAGTGAGTAGGCCAGTTTGCCTTGAGACAAGAATCTTCCCTCCTCCGAGAGCATCCCAAACTTTCATGCCTGATGGAGCCAGAGCTGCTAAAGAAACTAATTCCTCCCTATTAATTGCCCCCTGGTCTTCCCTCTGCCTTTGTTTGGGGCTTTAAGGTCAGCAGCATCTGGAGTGCTCCTGTTCCACCAGCTCTGTCCAGGGGAAGATGAGGATGCTGTGGGTGGATATTGGAGGTGTCTATTGGAGGATTTGATGGATATTGGAGGACCTTTTCATAGGTTGTTTCTTAGGAAAGAGGGGCTCACTTAAAGAACAGTTTTGCAGAGTAGCTGGGGGAGGTTTCCTTCTGATGAAGGCAGATACCGTGAAGGACGAGTGGCTGAAGGACTGGCTGGGTTGGAGAACTGCTGGAAGCGTTTCCAAAATGAATTTCAGCTGCCAGGTGCAAACCCCACAGGACAGCACTGTGGGGAGGGCTGTGCTCTGCTTGTCTGTGCTGTCCCTCACTGTCATGGTCCTTTTGGGTGTGGGGTTTGGTGCCTCTGCCCTCCAAGGGCTGAGTGAGCCTGGCACAGGCTCTGCCACAGCCTTTGCTGGCACTGCCCCCCTGTCCCATCTCCAGCCCTGCTGTGACCTCATGAGGTGTTTGTCACCACAGGGTCCTGCCAGCTGCAATAACCTCCCTGCACTGCCCATTGCTGGAACCCAAACTGAGCTGAGCCTTAAATAAGTTCCCATAAATTCTCTTGCTTGGATGTTCCGAGTTCAACCTTTTTTATTTTGTAATTTATTTTATTTTTACTGCTCTGTTAACCCAGCTCCTGAGAATGTGGCGGAAATTTAGAGCAACACCCCCCTTCCCTCTTCCCAGCTTGAAAATATTGCAGTGTTAAAGCCTCCAAGTCACTGGTTAAATACCAATTCATTTCCAGTCATTCCTGCTGAAAGGGATAATGCTGAGGAGCTAATTATTTGGGGATGTTTTAGACCATTTCTGCAGCCAGGTGTTCTGGTTCTTATTTCTCACTTGGCCCTGGCTCTGCCTCCTGCCAGCTTTTCCCATCAGTGCTGTGTTCTCGTGGACCTGGAAAATGGTTTGGATTATCCAAGCCAGGCTGCCCTGCTGTCCCTGATAAACCTGAGCTGAGGGCTCAGCTCCTTCTGCTCAGCCCCTGCATTTCCCCAGCAGAATCTGCCCTGGCCCTCCACTGCCTTTCTGACAATCATGCTGTGACCTCAAATTTCTGTTTTCTTTAGTAAATGATTCCCTTTTAGGGATTTTTAAAAGGATTTAAGGGAGGGGGAGGCCTTTGCAGACGAAGAGCTGCCTATGTGCAGCTCGGTTCTTGCTGAGCTTCCTGCGTGTGCTGGGGAGAGAAATAAAAATAATAAACTGCCTGGTTTGCCCAGGAGCTGAATAAAAAAAAGTAAAAAATGGCGTGTCTGTGATATATACTATATATATATATATATATATATGCACACACACATATAAAAATCTGATGAACTGCAAATGTGCCTCTTGAACTTAAAAACAATTTTGGAGCCTTGTTCCTTCCCATCCTTGGAAGTGCTCAAGGCTGGGTTGATGGAGTTCTAATCAACCTGGGACAGTGGAAGGTGTTCCAGCCCACGGCAGGGGTGAATGAAATGAGCCTTAAGGTCCCTTCCACCCCAAACCAGTCTGTGATCCCATTATTCCTCTCTCTTCTCTTTGTCATGGATCTGTGGCCCAGCCAAGGTTTGTTGGAGGCAGAGCTTTGCCCCTTGGGTGGCTGTGGGAGGACAGGGGTGAGTGTGTCCCTTGTCACCACTGCAGGGGGATGGCCCTGTTGGGGACAGGTTTAGGCAGAGGTGGTGACAACCCCCGGCCTTTCCTTCAATGTGCCATGAGATGTTTCATGTGTTCGTCATTCCTGCCGCAGGGGTGGGCACAAAAAAGCACCACAAATGGTGGTGTGGGCAATTTTAGGGCAGGGAACCTCTCCAGGTGTGGGGATGTTGGACACTGGAGCGTGGTGGTGGGATCCAGCAACCCCCAGGGTCTGGCAGAGCAGCCTCCCCCACTTGGGCCAACTGGAAATAAAGTTCCAGCCAAGGAAAACCATTCTTATTTTTCCCCCTTATAAATGCCATGCCATGTGTTTGTGTTTGTTTAACTTGTCCTGCTGCTTCCTTGATTTCATCCTTATTCCTTATCAGTTTGGGAAGCAGGTCTGGCTGCCCTTTAGGAGTTATTGCTTTGAGTTTGCAGCACAGTTCTCTGTGTCCTCCAGACAGAGTATTTAGGGATTAGAGGGTATCTGTATTTATTTCGTGCTGCTTTCTCTCTGGCTTACTGACTTTAACACCTTTCAATCCCACTGAAACATGTTCCTTGTCCCCAGATTTGGAATGGATTCTGCTTCCTCCTTTTTTGGTGGCTTTCCTCGCTGGCTCATAAATTCCCCCAATAAATCTATGGGTGGCAGCT
>VXAX01007360.1:0-13153 GCA_013399835.1 Leptocoma aspasia | reverse complement strand
AAAAAAAAAAAAAAAAAAAATCCCTGCGTAAGGAGCCAGCTCGTCCTTAGCTGTGATTCTGATACCTCAATCCTGAAATTATGGCTTTTTCAGTGGGGGGGGAGGGGGGGGGGAAATAGAAGCGACAAGATTGGTTTGCTGCTAGTTTTGCTCTGTCATCCCAAGGTGGATCTGCAGCAGTTACCAGAAAACTCCTCGGGAGATGGAGATGAATCATTCCCCAGCCGAGGCGGGTGCTGGTGGAGCCNGGGCCACTTCCATAGGGAGCCAGCTGCAGCCCGCTCGGGAAAGGCTCCGAGGGAGCACCGCTGTGTCTTTGGGAGCAGACGGGGGTTTGTGGGGCTGCTGGAGCTGTTTGGGGTGGCGCCAAATTCTGAGATTTGAGAATGGTGTAGTTTCTAAAATGAAAATATTTTAGTTACCTGTTGAAATCTTCATTTTCTTGAAATGTTAGAGGGATAGTGTAAGTTACTCCCTGATAGGGTTTTAACTCTTGAACTTCTTGGGGGGGATGTTCAGTCAAAATGTTGTTGCTCAGTTCAGCCTTGAAGTTGTCCTTTGGGGACACGGCTCCCGGCCGGTCCGGCTGCGCTGGGGGAGCGGGGATGGGCAGGGATGCAGGAATGTAACACGCGCTCGGGAACAGCAGAGGGAGCCGGGAGATGGGTGCGGGATCCTGCGGGGAGCTCGGGCTTTGCCTGCCTCGGGGGAGCCCAGAGCATCACCCTGGCACGGCAGGGACATTGGAACCAGCAGAAGCTGCGGGTGTGAGACTTCCCAGGCTCCCCCACGGTCACTGCCAGCACTATCCTCCATCTCCTGGTCATTCTGGAAGCTGTGGCTCTTGGACAAGACCTTGAGAACCTCCCTGTTAAAGCCTTGAGCCCAAGCTCAGCTCTGAGCACAGGTTTAAGTGTTTTGCAGAGCAGAACTCCTGTCCCAAATCCCTCCTGGGGGACATGAGTGATGTGGCACCATGATCCACTGGGAAAAACACATGGAAACACAAGTGGGCTCTTTCTCCCAGCTCTCCAGTGGCTTTTTACATGACCCTGGGCAAGGCAATTCACATCTCCAGCCTTGCCTGGCTGGGGGACAGGAGCTGGTCCTGACCCATTGGCAGGGATGCCAAGTGCTGGGAGAGCTGCTGGTGAACCCCCAACCCCGTGCTGGGATGGGCACCTGGGGCACGAGGGGCTGGCCCCGAGGCCTTGGCAGCATCAGCTGCTCTCCACCCAGCCCGTTTGAGCAGTGGATGGTCCTGTTTTATTTCTAATGATGAAAGTTGGTTGCTTGGTGGTGAAAACAAGCCTTGCAGCGGGGTGTTTGGTGTGGCAGACGAGGGGAAGGATGGATCAGAGGGATGGCTCAGTGCCATGCTGAGCCTGATGAAAAGCTTTCCTTTCAAAGAGCTCCCCCAGATTGTTCCCAGCTCGTGTGTTTTGGGAGCTCCTTTGTTGTTTTTCTCTGTTAATCACTGCTGATAGTTCTCAGTCTAATGATTTTGGGGGTTGTTTTCTTTTGGTCGGGTGCTTTTTCACTTTAGGATAAAGGCTAAAATAGGCCCTAAATCCCAAAGAACGTGTAAAGCTGCTGGGGTAAGCGAGGGCCAGAGGGGCTGTGCAGTTTCTGTGTGTGACAGCACACACGAGGGAGACGCCAGTGCTGAGCAATCCCCACGGGAAAAGCTGCCTGGTTTGTTGTGTGGATAACACAGGAGCTGTCTGCTTCCCTGGAGCCCTGCTAAACCAGCTCTTACTCACACCCTGCTCCCTTTGCTGTGCAATTCCTGCTCAGCAATGGGGAACAAAGCCAGGAGGGCTCTGTGGGTTCCGTGTGGGGCAGCTGCCTCTGCCCAGAGCATGAACTGCTCGTGGTGTTTTGGGCACAAAATCACAGAATCTCCTGAACTGGAAGGATCACCAGGATCACCCATTGCAGCCCCTGTCCCTGCCCAGCCCCCCAACAATGCCACCCTGTCCATCCCTGGCAGCGCTGTCCAAACGCTCCTGGAGCTCTGGCAGCCTCGGGGCCGTGCCCATTCCCTGGGGAGCCTGGGCAGTGCCAGCACCCTCTGGGGGAAGAACCTTTCCCTGATCTCCAGCCTGAGCCTGCCCTGGCCCAGCTCCAGGCCATGTTCAGGATGAGTTTGTTGTGCAGGTTGGGCGGGGATGCTGAGGCTGCCTGGGTACAGGGGGTTGTGCTGTGCAAGGTGCAGACGTGGATCCTATTGCCTCTAGGAGGTGATGTTGTAGAAAATCATGTGAAAATGCTTGCCCTCTGTAAGGGGGAAACATAGGATGGTTTGTGTTGAAAGGGACCTTAAAGCCCATCCCATCCCACCCCTGCCATGGCAGGGACACCTCCCACTGTCCCAGGCTGCTCCAAGCCCTGTCCAGCCTGGCCTTGGGCACTGCCAGGGATCCAGGACCAGCCACAGCTGCTCTGGGCACCCTGTGCCAGGGCCTGTCCACCCTCCAGGGAACAGGAGAAGGTAAAATCAGGTCACCCAAACCCAGATCTAAAGCTGGCTCCTGGCTCACTGCAGGCGAACTGGAGCAGCTTGGCTTAGTTCTGTCTCAACGTCACTTTGAGCTGAGCTGCATTAGGAACCACATCCCTGAGGTGAGAAGATGCCTCCAACCAGGACAGGAATTTCCTACCTTGTCCCAGAGACATCTGCAAGAATGGGGGTCTGTTCTGAGGAGATGAGGCTCTGCTTCACCAGGTCGAGGTGTGGGTGCAGAGTCTCCTCTGCTCTGGATACCCCCAGCTCCACCTTTGGAAGAAAGACCTAAAGCTGATGGAGAGTTAAGAAAAAGGTGAAGGGTCAGGAGGGGCCCGTGAGGAGCAGCTGGGGGCACTGGGATTGTTCATCTGGAGCAGAGTGAGGGCAGAGCTCCCCGGGGCTGCAGCTCCTCCCGAGGGGCAGCTCCGGGCTCTGCTCTGGGACAGGGACAGGAGCCAGGGAAGGGCTGGAGCTGGGCCAGGGCAGGCTCAGGCTGGAGATCAGGGAAAGGTTCTTCCCCCAGAGGGTGCTGGCACTGCCCAGGCTCCCCAGGGAATGGGCACGGCCCCGAGGCTGCCAGAGCTCCAGGAGCGTTTGGACAGCGCTGCCAGGGATGGACAGGGTGGCATTGCTGGGGGGCTGGGCAGGGACAGGGGTGGCACTGGGTGATCCTGGGGGGTCCCTCCAGATCAGGAGATTCTGTGATTCCATGATTTTGTGTCAGGCACAGCATACTGTTAAAAATCCAGTGCAGGCTCCACCACTCCTGTCCAGCTCTGAATCCCGGGCAGCAGCAGGGTTTGCACCTGGAGCTGTGTCCTCTGCCTTCAGCTTTGAACTTGGAGCGTGGTTAATGCAGGGGGGCTGGAGAGGCAGCTGCTTCCCCCTTTCTCTTAATTCCCACTGAAGAACAGGCGTGTAACGAGATCAGGCTGGGCTTTTTTCAGTGCAGCTGAGGCTCATTTCACGTGCTGAAGGCACCAGAATTCAAAAGAGATTCTTTTAATGTCTGAAAAAATGGAAATGAAATGAAATGCCTTTGGAGTACCAGAGGGAACAAGGCAAAGGCGCTGGTGAATGAAATCAAGTGTGTGATGACAGGGGAGAGGAGAAACGGAGTGAAAACCAGGGAACAGAACAGAGAAATTGTATCTGCAGCCAGCATCCATGAAAGGTTTGGTTCCTGGCTACTTTGAAATCAGGGGGAGTTAGAACATAAATGCTGCTCTGGCTCTGGTGCTCAGATTTTTTGCCTAATTTTGGTTGCTATTCACGCTGCAGGTTTTTGCTCTGTTTTGGCAAGATTGGGAAGAATGAGCCCCCAGTGCTCCCATGGAGGGTTCCAGCCTGGGAAAATCAGGGATGTCACTGCCACCCATCCATGGGGACAGGTCACAGTCTGCATCCCAGCTGGGTCTGCTGGAAGGGAGGGATTTTGTTAATCTCCTTGACCAGGACCTTGATTTATGACCAATAACTCAAAAAACCCCACCCCAAAAGAAAAAAAAAACCACCCTAAATTACCAAACAAAATAATATTTCCACAAAAGAACATCAAAGATCCCCTCAGCCTTCCCCATTCTCATTAAGAGATGTGATTAGAATTGATGTCAGTTTAAAAATTAAAACAATTATTGCAAATATTCCAAATATTCTATATAATTTATTCATCCTATTAACCTTCTTGGGCAAAAAGTACTCACACAGGTTCAAAGTCTGTGCAGAACCTGGAGTTTCCACCATGCCAAAAATATTTTGCAACGTCAAAATCCCTCTTTGGAAAGCTGAAGTCAGAATTTTCCAAGGAGAAGGGCTTGTTTAGGTGGGGATAAAAATATTTTAATTTTGTTTTTAGAGTTTATTTCTGGAGTGAATCTTGATTAAATGAAAATAAACATATTTTCAAAACAAGAACAAGTATGTTTAACCCAATCAGAGAGATTGTGACTGTTTCCCTCAATGAGCTTTTGCTAAGTTTGACCCTTCCAGCAGGAAGTTTTGATATGATCAAATAGTCATTTTCTGTCAGAAAACGGTTCTTCCAGAAAATCTGCAGCCACCTCCAATCAATATTTTCCTTTCTTGTGCTTTGGGCAACCTCGGGAATGAATGTCCTGAGGTGGTTCATGGTAATGTTTCCCCAGAGCCTAAAGGGGCTCCAGGAGAGCTGGAGAGGGACTGGGGACAAGGCATGGAGGGACAGGACACAGGGAATGGCTTCCACTGCCAGAGGGCAGGGATGGATGGGATATTGGGAATTGGGAATTGTTCCCTGGGAGGGTGGGCAGGCCCTGGCACAGGGTGCCCAGAGCAGCTGTGGCTGCCCCTGGATCCCTGGCAGTGCCCAAGGCCAGGCTGGACAGGGCTTGGAGCAGCCTGGGACAGTGGGAGGTGTCCCTGCCATGGCAGGGTGGACTGGATGAGGTTTTAGGTCCACCCCAGCCCAAACCATTCTGGGGTTGTCTGAAAAATCAAAGATCAGCCTGGCTGGAGGAGCCACCTCGCAGTGCTGGTGATGGGGGAGGAGAGCCTGGCCCAGCAGAGGTGCAGGGAGTGCTTGCCACTCATTTACTCTTCCAAAATTTCTCCTTGTGTGGTCTTGGTGGACAGACTGGCCCTGGCTGTGCTGCAGGCTGTGCTCAGTCCCCTGGGGATTGAGCTGGGGGAGAAGGATTCTCATGGAAGTTATTTTATATATTTGTGTTTCAACTTCATGTTGAACAGGAGTAGAATGGGATGAGCTTTAAGATCTCTTCCAGCCCAAACCATCCCTGGATTCCCTGCTCCATGTGCTGCCCATTGAGGTGATGGGAACAGGAGGAAAGGGGAGCAGGAGGTTTGTGGGGAGCAGCAAAGCTCCCTCCATGCTCCCTCTGCCCAGGGATGCTCCGAGGAGCTGCAGCTGGGCTCAGGAGCAGGGGATTCAGGTGGGAACCACGTTTGGGCACATGGAAGCACTTGCTGGGTCAGTTGGAGCTCCTGTGCTTGCTGAATTCCCTCCCTGTCTGTGACCCTGAGTTGCAGGAGGGGTTTTGCTGCTGGCCTGGCAGTGTGAACACCCCGGCCCACTTACAGCCCAGTCTGCCCCTGCCCTGCTGCTGGGAAATGCCAGCAGGAGCTGCACAGCCCCAGGGGTGACAGCACTGCCTTCCTGCCTCTGTCCTCCCTGGGGAGGCTGGGGCATGTCCTGGGTGTGCTGGAGCCCCACACGTGGCAGGGCCAGGCAGGCTGTCCTCTCCCCTTGAAGCCGTCCCAATCCCAGCTCCTTCCTCAGGGAACAAAGTCCCCTGTGCATCCAAGCAATATTTGGAAGTCTCTCCAAATCCCTGAGCCAGGTGGGGATCAGTGTCTCCTCCCAGGTAGTGAGTGACAGGATGAGAGGAAACAGCCTCAGTGTGCACCAGGGGAGGTTTGGGTTGGGCACCAGGGACAGGGAAGGCTCCTCCAGCCCTGGCACAGCTCCCAGGGCAGTGGTGGAGTCCCCATCCCTGGAGGGATTTAAAAAACGTGTGGATGTGGCACTTGGGGACGTGGTCAGTGGTGGCCTTGGCAGTGCTGTGGCAACAGGACTTGATCTTAGAGGGTTTCTCCAGCCTTAGGGATTCTATGGAATAAGCCCCCAATGTTCTCTGCCTCTGTGGAGTGCTGGGGGAGCATCTCTTGAGGTGGTGATGGGATGTAAAGTGATCTGGAAAGGGGATGAGCTTTGAGGGATTCTTATTTGATCCTTAATAATCCTGTTTTGATTAAGGATAAAATACTTCTTCTACATTTGTAGAACAAATGATATAACTACAAGAAAACACACAGGATTTTTATTTTTAAATATTCTTTTCTTATACCTTCAAGCAATCACCAAATGGTAAATGAATTCCTGAAAGCTGCTGTGTTTTCCCAGAGGGCCTCACAGGAAACATTCCCTCTCCCAGCAGCCCTGCTGCTCCTACCCACTGCCATCAGGAATTCAGGAACTGTTCCACAACATGAAAACCACGGGAGTTTGATGGTTTAACTGTGGCCTTAACAGAGGCCTGAGCTCCTGTGCAGGCACTGAGGGGGGTGAAACACTCCATGGGGAACTCTGGATGCACCAGGGGGAACTGGAATGCCAAGGGCAGCACAATCAGAGCTTCCAGAGGCAGGAGACCTCTGGGCTGTGCCTTTCCCAGGCCACTGCAGTGCCAAGGCAGCACTCCCAGTGTGGAGATCCATCACCTAGGGTGGGACATCACCACAGCCCTGCTAAATTCATTCCCCTGGGATAACAGGGATCCCAGTGCAGGTGTTCAGGCACCAGGCTGCAGCTGGGCAGTGTTCCACCTGTGTGCTGCAGCACCTTCTGACCATCTCCAGGGGTACCAATTATCCCAAAACTAAGAACCAGCTGGCTCCCTTCTGGTTTTCCTTCTGCTCTGGTGGGTTTTGTGCCACATTCTTTTAAATTCTCCTGCTTTTAGAGCAGCCATTGCATTGTTTTTAAATGTTGTGGTAGATCCCAGGGCTGGTCCCAGTTGGTGGCTGCAGCAGAGGCTGCTGGAGGATTTTAATGGGATTTTTGGGATCCCTTTTCCCATTGTCCGTGGGCACAGAGGAGGTGTTTCATTGCCCTGTCCCTGGGGACTCCTGAACTCCACAACTGAACCAGCCAGGGAAACCTGATCCTGATTTGGGCTCTGGGAGCTGCAGGGTGAGCAGGGGCTGTAGGCCATCCTTCACCCTGTCCCAAATGCCACGTGCAGGTTACACCAGGGTGACGGGGAATGCTGTTACTTACAGGGACATGGGAACCCCTACAAATGTTTTACAGACACTGACCCAGGCAGAAAATTGATGGTGGAGCAGAACAACCTTTCTCCAGTCTGGGAGAGTCATCCCTGGTTTGGGTGGCCAGAATGGGGAGCTGAGGGATTTTTCTTGGAGGAACAAGATAAGAACATCTTGTCCTGTTTGAAGCCTCTTCTTGCCCTGGTTTGGTGTTTAACCAGATAGGAGTGGGAGTGTTCTGCTGCAGGGGTGAGGCTGTAACTGCTTTGAGAACCCCCTGATGGTTTGAGGGGATTTATGTCAGAGGGAACAGCTCCAGGGGAAGGGGCACAACTTCCCCAGGAGCTTCCTGCAGCTTGTGCTCAGAGCTTTTGGAGCCAGGAGAGCAAACTTCAGAGCTGAGCTCTGCTGGGTTTTAGGGCAGTGCTGAATTTTTAAAGAGGATCTGCTCATCAGCTGCTGGGGGCTTTGAATCCCTGCTGGGGGAGCAGCTCCTCTCCTCTCCTCATCTCATCCCTCCAGGCTGCCCTTGGCCTCCTGCCCACCCTGCACAGCTTCATCTTGTCAGGAAAATTCATCCACAAACACCAAAAAGGAGGCAGAGGAGTCCTGTAACTTTATTTGAATAAAGGGAGAGGCCATGGGGCATTTCCCCTGGGATCTCTCAAATTGTTAGAGGGCACAGCCTCCTTTTTAGCCTCATTTTCTGGCCACATTTCCTTCTGTCTTTCCGCATTGCCTGAGGCACTTGAGAGGTTCAGACTTCCTGAATTTCCTAATACAGACCCCCTTCTAATGTGTACCCACCCCTTATATTTTTCTTTGTGTCTCTGTTCTTTTTCTCTAAATCCAGGGACTTAGCACAGCCTTGGGTGAGCAGCAGTCTGTGTCAATTAGTGGAATTCCTCTGGAATTTCTGGTTCCTTCCATTGCTTCTTTCACCTCTCTGTATCTGGCTTTACCCACCAGCAGACCCAGTTTGTGTGTGAAGACACCTCCCTCCCATTCCTCTCCCTCTGCACTCACTGAAGCACTTTCAGGAGCAGAGCCACTTCTCCCTGCTCCCCTGGCCTGGGACAAGGAGCCCATTTTGGCAGCAGTGAGCCCAGATGGGCTCCCCAGGGTGGCAATTGTGGCCTCCTGTGCCAGAGTGCCAAGCTGGAGCTCCTGGGAAAACAGGGAGGGCATCAGTGCTTTGCCCTTCTCTGGTGTGGCTCTGGGTTTAGCCCCCCTGATCCCAACCCCCAGTATCTGACCCGAGGGGCAGCAAACACAGCTGGACTGACGGGGAGGTTCTGAGGGATGAGTTCCTCTGGGGACAGGTGCTCCAAAGCATCCCCCCATCAGCAGGAGGCTTGCTCTGAGCTCACATTTCCCTGTCAAATCAATCTCCTGATGAACTGAGCAGCTGAGAGGAAGCAGCTCCACGGAGAACCAGTGAAAAGGGAGGGATGAGAGCTGGCTGGGAGCTCCTGGAACAACTTCTCCACTTCTCTGAGCTGCTCCAGAGCAGAACCAGCAGGATGGACATGCTGCCTGCACGGGGCAGCCCTGGGATTTGGGAGAGATGGGAGCTGTGCTGGCAGCCCTGGTGCAGGGAGGGATATTGCCATGGTCCGTGCATTGATGAAGGACTCTTGATGATAATATCAGAAGGCTAAATATGATTTATTAACATGACTCCATAATTCAAAGGATTTTGGGCTATTATCTGCCCAGTCCGGAGCATCTGAAGTTCTTGCTTCCAGCTCCAAAGAATACCCAAAATAGCTTACACAATCAGAAATAACAACTTTTCGCCTCATAAATTAAAAAAAAATAACTTCCATCTCTCACTTTCAAAAAACAAACAGAAAAATCTAAATGTCCTTAAAACACACATCAAAAATTTTGTTTACAAAAACTTATACAAAATAAAAAAAGCAATAAAAAAGTACTTTTCCATAAAATTTTTTTCTTACAAACTTAACATACAAAAAAACTTATAATGTTCTTACAACAGAGGGACTCTGCAGCCTGGTCCTGGGGCTGTGGCCCTGGGGAGGCTCTGCCACCTGAGGGAAGGCAGCTCCCAATCCAGGATATCCATCCAAGGGAGGGTCCAGGGCTGGGCTGAGCACTCCAGGGGCTGCCAGGTATCCCTCTGATCCTGGCTTTTAGAGCTTGGCCTGATATTTTCCACTTCTGCTGAACAACCTGAGGAAAATCAGCTCAGCATGCTCGGTGAACCTGGGTACTTCTCTCATTACTTGTTCTCACAAGGTGTGAAAATCAGCTGTTGCTCCATTTTTCTGGCTTTATATATGAATTTAAAAGCTCATTTATGCTGACTCATGGAGAATTAGCCAAGTTAAAGCCCCATTTTGAACCACCTAATTGAGCAAACACTGAAAGGAAATGTTTGATTACTCCTTCAGCTCCTCATTTTTCCTGGCTGAGGCCATTTACTGCATTCAGCTCAAATTAACCAGCGCTTTTGGTTTCACTCCACACGCATTTTCCTTTGAGAAAGTATTTTCCAAAAGGAGTTTGCTCAGCTTTCTTCCATTCCCAGTGTTTAGAATGAGAATAAAAATCAGATTTCTCATCCTCCCAGGGTGTTGAATGGGAATCTTGTGTTATTTAGGCTGCACACCAGTGCTTTTGTAAGGGATATTCTGTGTGTGGAGGGAAGATGCTGTAAAATATTATAAAGAGATTTTAGTTTCTTCAAGTTCACACACAAGCTGGGAATTTGCACGTGTGTGTGCTGGCAGCTCATTTTTATGTGTGCCCTGAACGATTTTTTTATATAAATGAGGCCTGTCTGGACATCTGGATGTTATTGGGAGCTGACTCTTAAATTTCTTTCTCTAGAAGATGAGTTTCCTGTGTTGCAAATCTCGAGGCTAAACCTTACCAAGTTGGTTTTATGTGTGTTTAAATTTTTATGAAGATAATTACTGGGGAATAATTGAGAGTCTTGCTCTGGTTTGACCTGTATCAATTAATTTGTTTTTCCACTCAGTGGAAGAGGATGGGGCTCTCCACCATCTGAGGTAGAGAGTTTAAAATAATTTTCCTGCTCCTTCTGATCTGCTGCTGTGATTTGGATGGGAAGAGAGGCTCTGTCTCTTTGTGATGGCTTTAATTGAAATCCACTCAGCACAGAAATGCTGCAGATCTCCAAAGATGCTGCAGTTACTGGACTGGGCAGGTTTTGTATTTATCAACTGGTTTGGGTTGGAAGGAGCTCAAAAATCACCTTGTCCCACCCCCTGCCATGGCAGGGACACCTCCCACTGTCCCAGGCTGCTCCAACCCCCAATGTCCAGCCTGGCCTTGGGCACTGCCAGGGATCCAGGGGCAGCCACAGCTGCTCTGGGCACCGTGTGCCAGGGCCTGCCCACCCTCCCAGGGAACAATTCCTAATTCCCAATATCCCATCCATCCCTGCCCTCTGGCAGTGGAAGCCATTCCCTGTGTCCTGTCCCTCCATGCCTTGTCCCCAGTCCCTCTCCAGCTCTCCTGGAGCCCCTTCAGGCCCTGCAAGGGGCTCTGAGCTCTCCCTGGAGCCTTCTCCTCGCCAGGTGAGCACCTCCAGCTCTCCCAGCCTGGCTCCAGCCCTGGGAGCATCTCAGGGGCCTCCTCTGGACTGGCACCAGCATCTCCAGGTCTTTCCTGTGCCAGGAATTGTCCCCACTGTGTCACCCAGCCCTGGGCAGTGGTTTCTGCCCTCAGGGATGGGCGCTGGGGAGGGTGGGCATGCACTCATTCCCCAGCCTGTGCCAGGCCATTCCCCTGGAATTCCCTGGCTCCCTTCCACAGCCTCTGGAGCTCCTTTGTGGGTCAGCCACAGACCCCAGAGGCTGCAGGTGAATCCAGCTGCTCCCCAAACCCCGGGATAACAAGTGGCAGAGGGATTTCAGGAATGCTGAGCCCGTTTGCAAGCCCAGGAGCTGGAGTTCTCATCAGCCCCGTTAGATCTGGGTGTGCTGCACACGGATTTCTGCCTTTTGTTCTCTTTTATGCCTTTTAAAGATGAAAAAGCTCCCTGAGATCCCGGCAGCTGTTTCCCAGCCTGCTGGGAGGGGAAGTGTGTGATGTCCTGAGTTGGTGTGTGCAGGGTTTGAGGCCATGTCCCCAAAGCCTTTTCCCTGCTGGCTTTGCAAGGGCTCTTGTTGTTTTGGGGAGTTGGGAAGGGCTTGGCAGTGGTGGGATGTGTGTGAAGCTGGGCTGTGTGGGGACAAAAGGGCTTTTCTAAGGGCTTCTCCCAGATGAAGCAGAAAAATGGAATTTTTAGGGCAATATTAAAATGCCAGGGACTGACTAGAAGTGGCATCACCACTCTGCCTCTCCTCAGGTGGCTTCCTGCCTTTTCCTGACTCGCCACCTGAGACATGGGGTCACTTTTCCATGCCCTCAACCTCCTCGTGGTGGCCAGGAGAGAGGGGGGAGGCAGGGAGGGAGCCTTGGCTCCTCCTGGAGAACAGGTCCCTGCCAAAGCCAGAGCCCTTTTGGAAGTGAAATAGGAGCAGGCTCCAGCAGCTCCTCGTTAAATGCCATTTATAGCTGGGGCTGGAAGCTTTGGAGCAAAGGAAACTGCTTAAATGGGGGTAATAGAATTTATAAGGGCATTTGGCACTTAGAGCTTGGAGGGGAAAGGCCAGCACATGGCTCCTGGTGGAAATGCCATGGAGGTCACCTCAAACAGCCCTTTCCATGATCCTTCACACCCTCACCCTTCCTGGGTGCTCCTCTTCTCCTTGGGGGACGTCCATGGACAGAGCCTAAAGGATGAGCTGGAATTTTGTCAGCTTTGAGGATCTTTGAGGCTGGACTGACTCAGGCAGTGACAGTCTCTGCCCTGAGGAGCCCTGGTGCAGAGCTGGCTCTGAGCTCAGCTTGTTTCTTGTGCCTGAGGCTCTTAAAATCATTGCTGGCACAGTTCTTGGTGACTTTCTGGATCCACTCCAGGGCAAAGGAGGTCCCTTGGGGCCAGGAGGAGTGTGGAGTCTCTCCAATTCACTGGAGTAAGAGGGGAGGTGGCTGTGGCCACCACGGTCCTGGGACACCAGGGCTGGTCTGACCTGTAGATATCAATATCATTTACCCAGGCATGGATGGACTCAATCTTAGAAGCCTTTTCCAACCTAAATGATTCTGGGATTCTGTGTTTGGAGGTTTATACTGTGTTTAATTATGACTTTTTTTGCTGTCACTGGTGATCACCACAGGTCCTGGTTATCAGGGGTTAATCTCACTAAAGAACAGATGTTAGGCTCAGCTTGTTTATTCCAGTGGTGTCAGAGTACTACAGAAATGGCAGCTTGGGATGTCAGGATTCAAAGATAGCATGGAGACACCTGATGTGGAGCAGGCTGGGAGCGTGGAAAGCCTTGTCTTACCCGGGCAGGGATGGGAGATGTGGTGCGGGAGGAAGTTTGGATGAGGGTTTTTGTGGCCATGACCATGATTTTTGGGGGAATGTGGTGCCTGGTGCCAGGCTGGGGTGTGCAGAGTCTGAGGGCAGTGGGGACAGTGACTGAGAGCTGGTTCTGCTGCCTTGGGGTCTGTGAGCCTGAGGATTCAAACAGCAGCTTGGAGGGGTGAAAAGCTTTGGGCCAACCAAAAGAGATCCCTTGGGACCTCAGTCTGTTCCTTCCTCATCCTTTACATTATATATTTTATTTGTGTCATCATACTCAATGTTTTTCCACCTTTAAGCACTGGAGAGGTGATCTGTGTAGTTTTTTGATGGCTGCCTCTCCTACAGCACACACGTTGGTCTTAATTTGGAGCAATCCAGAATTTCGAGAGCTGCCAGCCAGGATTTTGCACCACACTGTCATGTCAGACCTGCATCCATGTCAAAGAGAGTGGCTTAGCCTGGACTTTCTA